>OMLC01036697.1:0-11516 GCA_900302585.1 Regalecus glesne
TGAGGAAACACCCCAGCACTAATCAAACCTAAACCAGGCTCAGATGACAGTGGTAAAAAAAATGTGTTAATTTACATGCCTCGCTGTACATGAAGCCACTCCAAATAGCAACAATAATAAGGATCAGACAGTTTGAGTTATAACTCACTCGTTCAAATCTCATCTATTCTCTTCCCCAAATGTATAAATACAATTCATGAGGGAAAAGATTGTGTGTCTATATGTTTCTGTGTTTGTAACATAAGTTGTTTCTTACTTGGGGCAATGGTGACATGTGGTCGGCAGGGCGGGATTGGGTAGGGCACAGGCCGGTGAGGGTTATACGTTGAAGGAAACTAGAGATAGAAAGAAAATAAATCAACCAATCAATCAACAAACCAACACTGCCCAATGATGAACTGGACATCTTATCCATGGATGGCAAAAATTCTTGTTCAGCCATTCAAAAGTTTTATGTTGTGAAAGTTCTACCTTTCAGATAAAAGCAATTCTGATTTTCTTTTACAAGTGTCATTACAGTTTTCTGTGCCTTAAGGTTCTGATTGATGTCTTTTGTAAAGTGTTGAAGTAGAGAACGATAGGTTCTTACAGGTTTATATGATCCGATGATCCGGGCAGCGATTCCTTTCCCCTCTGTATTAGCAGGGCTATCCTCCTTTTTCTCTCCTTCCTTTTTGATTAGCAGAGTTCCCTGTGATCCAAAAGATGCTTTGTAATATTCAATGCAACAGCATGGTCAAGGTGAGGTTTTAAGTTTGTTGTGGTGAATTGACTGCAAAAAAATACTCAGGAGTCTCAAAAGCAAGGGCCAGGATTTACCCCATAATTTGAAATACACATACTTTTTCAAATGGTATGAACAGTGTTTTTTAAAATTCCTTCTTCCTCTTTAACTGTGCCCCCTCCATTCTATCTGAGAACAGCTGTTGTATGTGGCTAGGAAGTAGATTTCATCTTGCTTTGTGCAACATGTGTCCAGTCTTAAATTCTACCGGTCTGTCAAACAGATTGTTTGGTTCTCCCCAATATCCAACATTATTTACTGTCCATACATTTTTTCAGATTCCCTTATCAGTTGCACAAGGGGAAATTTGAAATGTCTCTGCATAAAAAAATAAATTGTACCCCCTTGTTTCCTACCCGAATTCTCCAAGTTGCCTATAGCTGAATCTGTCTCTTTGATGCCCCTCTAGGGCATCGACAGGAAGAAGAAAGCCTTAGCATGTGTCTCCATGTGGCTAAGCCAATTATGACCCACTAACTATGGACCTCTGGGCGTGTTTGGAAACGGCACACCCGGGATTCGAACACCTAACTGCATGACTCAGAGATACACTGAACATAGGTGTCTTAACCCCCTACGCCACCAGATTTCCCCATTTCTTTGCATTTTTAACCTATCCTATCATATAGGAGCAGTGAGCTGCCACCATATGGCGCTCAGGGAGCAGTTAAGGGTTCATGTCTTGCTCAAGGACACCTTGAAATACTTTCTGCAGGACCGAGGATAAAACCTGCAACCTTCCACTCACCAGACAACTGTTCTACCCACTAAGCTATGCCGCCCCTGACTTAAACAGTCAATGTCAATAGACTAGATCTATGTTGAACTCTGTGTGAAATATGCCGATACTCACATGGAAGGTGCCACTGACCAGGCTGGGCCTGCCTTTGGGGTAGGGGTTGCCTGGTATCATACCACAAGAGGAAATCATAGCTACAGGAGCCTTACAGCCAACTTTACACACCTAGAGACACACAAACACAGGTATATTGTGTTTAATTGATTACAAAGGTGATTTAGCACACATTAATTCAGGTTATTATGAAAATTAGGGAATCATCACAGGGGTTACGGTAACTCAGTGGTAGAGTGCATGTTTTGGGAACTGACGAGCCAGATGTTGCAGGTTCAAACCCACTAGAGGGCATCAAAAAGGGAACCTGGCCTTAAGACCCTATGCTCCATTTAAATCTGTGCCCACCCCCACAACATCATGACTAATCATTACATGTAAAATGAGAGGTCCACTTTAACATGTCAAAACTAGTCCCCAAATTGTAGGGGGTGGGCATGTATTTAGATTGAACTTGGGGGATTAAAGCAGGGTCCCGTTTCTGATGCACCGCTGCCTTTGGGTCATCATTTCCTGAAGTATGCACTCTACTGCTAAGCTACTGCAGCCCCCTTAATGCAAACAATTCGAAAGAGACTGAAATGTTCATATAGTAAATTAAGAAATAAAAAGTTTGGCAGGTTTTAAGTTACCCAGTCGGTATTTTACGCTGAGGAGAGAATACCAAACTAGTATCTATTTTTGTCCTTGGCTTTTATTCTTGATATGTATGCCTGTACAGATGTATGTTCTGTACCTGCTCCAATATCCTCCGGGCTCGTTTTTTCTCAGACAGGTGAATGCGGAACAGGTCCTCCACAGGTCGGTAATTCTGTGCATCTGATATGTTCCTTTAAACATTGGGGACAAGCAACCATTAGGTAATAACCATTCATACTATTCACTCGAGAAACTGCAATATTATAATTTTGAAAGAAATCTATCAAAAATGTTGCAGTCAGTGGTCAGGTGAATTTTTAGATTTACATACAGAGCGATTAGTTCCAGGACAATCAGTCGGTCCTTTGAGAAGGTGAAGCAATTTAGGATATTGGCCACTTTGGTTGTAGGAATTGCAACCATTTTCTACAGTGTAGTGGGAATTTGAGAGACAAATTAAAACAAGTTAGTCAAAAATAACAATGGACGACTTGATAGCATATCTTGACTGACACACACCTTTTGATATTGATACTGAAAATGCCAATGTTGTGCTTTTTGAAGTATTTTTTTTAAAAGTCTAGCTTCATTTTACAGCCTAAATTATTCTAATTCATTTTAAACTAATATAAAGACTTATTTTTAACGTTTCAAAGGAAATGTAAAATCACCATTTGGCATCCTAGAGTCCATGATTTCAATATTTGAAAAACCCTACTGTTTTCAAAATAGTGTAATACTATCAAGAGAACCTTATGAGAAAAGATGATAGTCATGTGGCCTCATGCCTGCAGTGGCACACACACAATGTAAACCCTGAGAGCAAGTCACTGCAATCATTACTCACATGTTGAAGTGCTTTCACTGCCTTGATCTGAGGTTCTGCCCATGAGAAGTACTTCAGTATCTCCATCACCTGCAAGAGTTACAGATTGTTCTTCATTTCACAGCCAAACTATGAGCCCCTCCGCCCCTCTCTGACTTAATCATTTATTTAGCTAAGAAAATAACTGAGTTACACAGGTTATACGCATTCACGCGTTGATAACTAGTCATGAATAAGTGAGTTGAAGGTAATGGATGATTCCATTTTGAAGAATACATTAAAAAAAGCATAGAGGTAAGTCTGTCTGTGTATTAGGCAGGAGGTACCTGTTCGCTGGAGAAATATCCATGCACCTGTTCTATCGCCTTGATCCGCTGATCCGTCAAGACGCACTGAAAAAGTCGCACACCAGTTTAAATGATTACACAGGATACTGACTGATTTCATTTTCATTTCACTTTTTTAATAGTTAACAGTAAAAACTCAACAGCCAACGGATTTAAAACTCTTACCTTTCTAATTTCATCCAAGACGATATCAAATGACTTCTTATCCATGTTGGATGATTGATCGTATCTCTATGAGAAATACTCTAGCTGATACCATATGCTGTGTTAAGTGCAATTTTAAAACAAGTCGATCAATTTAAGACAGATACATTCGGGTGCTCACTTTTAAGCGTTATTTTTCTCCTTTTAAGACGCTTGCAGAAGCATGAACTAAAAATAAAGGTAGTTGTTTACAATATTTGAATTATATGGTAATAAAGCAACATAATAAGTCACTTTATTTTGTCACTGTATTGTCAAAACTAAATGTTTTCTGCATTTAACCCATCCTATTGTATAGGAGCAGTGGGCAGATGGAACGCCCGGGGACCAACTCCAGTTCTTCTTTCGATTGCCTTGGCCAGCATGTTCCTTAAGACCCTTTTGTCTCTGCAGTATACAACTCCCCCGCCGGCGAACAACGACTTCCGTGGAAAGTTATTTCGACTAAAGTAAAATGAAAATAAAAGGATTTTTTTTAAATGCAGCAGAATCAGTCTGTATACGACTGAATGTACGCGGCTAACACGCTAGCTAGCTTTTGCTAGCTCAGTTCTGCGTTCAGCCTAACAAAGGGAGGCAGGAACCAAAGCATGGAAGAAAACCTGGTTACAAGTCAATTCATTCGAGGTTTTTGAAACTAAATGGCAGAGTGATAAGAATTCAAGAATAAATATGTACAAGTACATAAACGTCTCAAAATAACACGCAAAGTAAACCCAGTAGCTTAACCCTGCTACCATCTATTGACAGCTGCTGTGTAGGACCCAGCCAATGTGCCGTTGGGTCAACTCACTCAAAAGTAAAAGTTTTTGATTCAACGTTATCAATGGTAGACGTGAACTTATCATTAAAATGGTAATTGGTAGTGTGTGTGTACTTTATGATTTTTTTCATATTGTTTTTTTTAAAGTATTTTCTAGCAGGCTCGTATCTGGACACCATGCAGGAAGTAAACATAAAGCGCATCGCCCCGACCCTGCAGAGGAACGACTTACTCTTGTGACAGCAAGGAGAATGGACCGGTTTACGTGGTCGAACGGCCTTTTGGAAATGAACGAAACGTTGGTGATTCAGCAACGAGGTGTCAAATTATATGATGGGGATGACAAGGTATAGCGGGGACCCCTAACATCTGCTTCAGTGTCAAATTATAAAACATTAGCATGATGCTAGTGGCTCAAAATACTGAAATGTCAGTCAGTTATGAACATGATAGTATTCGTCTCCCTTGCAACATTTCATGTGAATAATCAAGATTGTTTTACTTATACATTTTCTTCTTGTTGGCAAGCTAACAGCTTCAAATGACCTACCATAGTATCTAGTTTACTTTCTTCGACGTAAAATGAAAATAGTTGATCTGCTGAAATGTACATTCACCACAACTCTGTCCGTCTACCATCCAATGGAGAGGCTGAAAATCTAACCCTAACCCTTCTCTGTCATTGTAAAAGGCTAAGCTTGATGCTGGAGTTGTTTTGCTGAGCACTCATCGATTGCTTTGGAGGGACCTTAAAAATCATGTAAGAGAGGAACAATCTAGTGTTGCATAATGCATGTCTGAACTGCTCAAACAATCCAGAATTGGTGGTTGTTTCCCAATGTGTGCTTTTGATCCATTATACTGACCCATACTGCTCTGTGTATTTCCTTTGGCGTTCCAAGGAATGTTGCATAGCTATACCTTTATCCCAAATCATCTTCTTTGAGGAGCAAGCAGCAGGAATAGGGAAGAGGTAAATATTTATTAAGTTCATATTGTGATAATAGTTTGCTTTTCTGTATAATAGATCTGCTATTCTGTATATTATAACCTTGTTCAAAATGCCTTTTATGTTGTTTTACAAAAAGACCAAACTTATTGTTTTCTGTGATGTTACCTTCTAGTGCAAAGATAGTGATACACCTGCATCCAGTATCTGCCAACAAGGAGCCTGGTCCTTATCAACAGAGCAAGTTCTCATTCATAAAATTGTCCTTCAAAGAACATGGGCAGATTGAGGTAACACTGCATAAAAGTATAATGAAATGATTTTTTTTTCAAATCTTAAGCTATCCTTAAACACGAGATAAAAGTTCTTTTTTGTGTTTAAATTAAGCCATCACAGTGTAGTGTGTTTACAGTTCTACAGGAGGCTAACAGAAGAGATGACACAGAAGAGATGGGAGAATACTCCAGTGTCACAGCCTATTCCCACAGGAACAGTGTCTCAGGTGAGAAGCTGAAGTTGAGTAGAGGATCACCTCTATCAAATTATTTTGTTATCATCTGCTTTGAATCATGTCATTCATCTATGTTGAACTGATCTTTCCTTGATAACTGGCATATGTGGTTTGTTTTCCCCTCTTTGTGGTCATGCAGACTGGAAGGACACGTGCAGTGGGTATTGTCGGCATTGAAAGAAAGATAGAGGAGAAGAGGAAAGAAATGGACAAAAACATCTCTGAGGTACTGCAAAGGGAAAATGGTGTATATGAGTATTTGTAAGTAGTCAGTGTGGGTGGTTCACCACTGTAGTTCAGTGTCCCCGGCTTCAAGCTTGATAATATTTAGCCTTTTTTCCCTGTCTAGTCTTTGTAAAGATTTTATTGTCACCAGACTTCAGTTAAATGTCTTTATTACAATATTAAATGAGGCTAGATGTATTATCTTAGTATATATGCATTTATATTTTCTGTATAAGAACGTTTTGAAAGTTGTTAAAGTTCATATTGGATCATTAAAGATGTGTCAGAGCATTAAAATAGAAGGCAAGTAGAAAGGGGACGTTCTGGTGGTAGCCAACTAAATTCACTTGGTAGACCTATGAGAAACCTGGATGAGATATTCTACTACAACACTAACCCACATCTCCATCACTTTCCCCCAAATATACACCCCTTTATATTCTTTATATATGGACACCATCATCAGTATACTGTACATTTACAACAATCTACATTTGAGAAGGCAGACAGGCTAACTACGAGAGCTTACTCACTCCTTTAAGAGGCTGTTTATCAGATCTAAATGAACATCTGTGGGAACGCGGTTAAGATTTATATGCTCAACTCTTTTTTTACTTAATGTATGGCAGCTTTTCTTTATTTCTAAACATCTAGATTATGATTTAGTGGCCGTAAAGACGGGAACATTGAGAACTACAAAGAAGGCACACCAGAAGGTTGAATCCGTTAATCTGGACACGTTTATTAAGAGAAATGTTCATCACTCATTTGTCCAAATAAATGTGTTCAGATGAACTGATTCCACTTTCTGGTATGTCTTTACCTGGGTTGTCTAGCTTTTTACAGTGTGACTCTGGCCGTGAAGCTCTAAGCTTGGTGGGGCATGTGATTGTCATGGTAACTGATGTGTAACACTCATTCAGTTCCTTTGTTTCCCTTCTATTAGGCCTTCGAGGATCTCAGTAAGCTGATGGTGAAGGTGAACAGAATGCCCCTTCTATTTGAGTTTCTTTTTTCCCTGTGCCTTTTGGTTTATCAGTGGCCTCTTTGAGAGGCTCCTATTTTCAGTGTGCTGGCCATTTCACAATAATGGCTTGGCTGTCATAAACTAGGCTGTCCTAATCTATGTTTTCTCCAACAGGCCAAGGAGATGGTGGAGCTGTCCAGATCAATTGCTAACAAGATAAAAGACAAACAAGGGGATATCACAGAGGATGAGGTATGATCTTCATCATCTGACGTACAAGTATTAAATGAGTATGCTCATTCACTACACATAACAATATCAATATTGGTTGATATAAGTCCTCTCCGATCTCATTTTTGACCACCATACATGTAGAGGCCCGTTTGTACGTGTCACGATTAGTCCCCATATTGCGAGGGTGGATACAGACTTAAGATGGTACTTGGAGGTTAAGACCGGATGGCCTTTCTGATGCCCCTTGATGAGTTTGAACCTGCAACATCTGGCTCATCAGTTCCCAACGCGTATGTTCAACCACTGAGCTACTGACCCTCCCAGTCCGGCATGCATATGAAGGTGTCACAAGGCTTGTGTCACTCTATATTCCCATGTGGTTACCATGTCCAGTATGGGTAGTAATACTGTATCAGGGCCAGTACACTTGTACCAGGTTATAACCAAGGGAAGTCAGCAAACCACCTTATGTTTTGTTCTGGCCACATGAAATATTTGCTTTCATGAAAAAGTCTAGATTTAATAAGCTTTTAATAATGGTCTTTTGGTGACCTGTTTCTTTCAGTGTGGTAAACTGAATATCCTCATTCTTAGAGCTTAGCACTTTGTAAATGTTAATTCTAGGACATGGTTCCATACAAGATGGTGTCATTTTGATGCAATCCATGCCAGTACATATTGGATTAAGCTAAGACTGGTCAAGACTATATTGACTTGCTGAACATCTCTTGGACTATTGCTGAGACACTTATTACAATGCCAGACTATGCAGGTTTGCAGACTTATTTCCCCACCCAAAGGCTATGTAATCTTTACCCCATTTAGTGCACGCCCTCAAGGGTTCCAGGTGTCGTATTTGTGATTAATAACATTATTGGCATTTACAGACAATCCGGTTTAAATCCTACTTATTGAGCATGGGTATTGCCAACCCTGTGACAAGGGAAACCCATGGCTCTGGCACAAACTACCATATGCAGCTGGCAAGACAGCTAGGAGACATACTACAGGCCCCACTGGAGGTAGGTGTGTATGGATGAGTGTTAGTGTTCATATGATAGAGAAACCACATGTGCATTAATCTGAATGTAAGGTTGAGCTTGGAAAGCTGTTGCCCTCACTCTACCAGAGATAACCAGCTCTTTTCAACCACTTCCTTGTTTTCTTTTCCATTTTGCTCACTCTCAGGAGCGAGGTGGTATGATGGCCCTGACTGAGGTGTACTGTCTGGTTAACCGAGCTAGAGGGATGGAGGTGAGACAGACGCAGCATGTATGCAGACAAGCACAGCACACAGAAACAGAATAGAAATTGTTTAAGGGGTGCAGAGAGCGCCCTTTAGTGAGAGTGTCTATGCATGAATATCTTATCCGACCTCTCTGTGAGCTGAGTTTTTGTCAGTCCAAACCGTCTGTGAGCCATCTATTCATTCCCGTTTCATATTTTGAGAGGGTGGCTGGTTAACGAGATGTTTTCTATATTATTGTTACAATTAACATCATCAACATTATCGCACAATTCTTGTACATGTGACTAACTGAAACCCCCACCACCACCTCCTAGCTGTTGTCTCCAGAGGATCTGGTGAACGCATGCAAGATGTTTGAGTCACTAAAGCTCCCATTAAGGTGAGTTTTAGGCGAATGTGTGTTTGTCTTTTTATTTATCCATCCAATCATCTTCAACCACTTATCTGAAGTTGGGTCACAGGCATGCTGGAGCCTAACCCAGCGCCCACTGAACAAAGGCAGGGAGACACCCCAGACAGGTCGCCACTCTATCTCAGGGATGGTGCACTTAGGGGTTCAGTGTCTTGCTAAAGGACATAACAACATGTTTTCTGCAAGGACCGGGGATCAAACCACCAATCTTATACTTACTAGACAACCGCCCTAGCTCCTGAGCTATGCTGTCCCATGTTTGTCTTTGTTGGACAGCAGCATGGTTACATATGTGTGTGTGTGTATATAGGCTAGGTTGTGTGTGTGAGCCAACACAGGCGCCTGCCTCACAGAGAGATCGGCCAGGAACTTCCTGCCTGGTTTCCTGTTGTTGGAGCTGGTTTCCAGCCCTCTCATGCTGTGTCATTTCCTGTCATTTCTTAGTTAAAAAAAAAACATTGTCTTGTTTCCGCAATCCAACATGTCCCAGTGCCCCAGTAAAGGCTCTGTCCCCTCTGTTCTAGTCTATCTTGCCTAGAGGATTTCAAATAGTGCCAGTTAAAGCCATTGACTAGGTTTCTCTCAAAACCCATGTTGAGCTATTCTTCTTGTTTTCGTCTCCTCCATCTTCCTGTCCTCCTGCATCTCTTTGACATTAACCTGATTCTGAGCACTTCTAAAGCCAGGGAGAAAACTTTTCATGTTCTCCATTGTGGCCATGGCAGCTTGGTGGTAGAGCACACGTGTCGGGGAAAAGGCAACCCAGGTATCGCCAAACAAAGCCAGGTTTAGAGCCCACCGCAGGGCATCAGGAAGGGCATCTGGCCTTAATCCTTCCAAACTTGATCTTGGTCTGTTGTCCACCCCCACAACATATAGACTAACTGTGACATGTAAAATACAGACCTTTCAGAGCAGCCGCGGTGTGTTGGGATGTAGAGCAGGTCATCTGGTAGCTGGAGGATTGCCGATTGGAGCCTTTGCTCCTCCTAACGAGAATTTCGGGGTACGCTGAGTAAGACACCAGACCCCTCACTGCTCCTAATGAGATGGTTATCTAGCATGGTTGATGCACACTTTGACCCCCGTTAACTTTGAGCTTTGACTATTTTTGTTCTATTCATGCTATTTTGTCTCTCAACATCCACATCTTTTCTTTTCTCTGTTACATTTGTTTTCATGTCACTCTGGATATCGTGTTTCGTGCCTTCCATGTAGAGGACATGTTGTTGTACAAGACAAATAGACTGGCCCTGCCTTCAGAAGGCTCCCCTTCATTTCTCTTCCCTGTTTTTCTTTCTTCCAGGTTACGTGTGTTTGACAGCGGTGTGATGGTGGTCCAGCTGCAATCGCACAGCGAAGAGGAAATGATAGCCTCAGCCCTGGACAACGTAAGTGCTAACATCACAAACACCACGCTGACAATAGCATAGCCACGCTTGGGGAGAGCAAACACATCGGGTCATCATGGAAGTATCTCTGGGGAAATATCTGTAGACGAGCCAGGGCGACGTTCTTCACAGACCTTGTCTGATCCGTCATATCTTCTTCATTTTTGACCTCTTTCTCCGTCTCGGTCTTCCAACCCTCTGTTCTTCAGGTGTCAGAGAAAGGCTCGCTGACAGCGGAGGAGTTTGCTAAACTGTTAGGTCTCTCAGTTCTCCTGTCTAAAGAGAGGTAGGTTACCGTGACTGCTGTGTCCTCCTGAAGAGGTCATATGCCCATAATATCACTGGCAAAATGTCATTCAATTTGAAAATGCATATTTCCAGGCAGCATAGCTAATGAGGTAGGGTGGTAATTGGAAGATTCAATACCCGACCCTTGCAGAAAGTGTGTCAAGATGTCCTTGAGCAAGAAACTGAACCTGTGACCTGTCCAGGGTGTTTCCCTGCGACCTGACTTCAGATAGTGGTTGATGATGGTGGGATATAGTATAATATGATTAGTACTGATATCAACAGCTGTCTCTCTCTCTCTCTCTCTCTAGGTTGCTGCTAGCAGAGAAAATGGGTCAATTGTGTCGAGATGACTCAGTCGAGGGTTTGAGGTTCTACCCAAACCTCTTTTGACCTCACAAAAAGGTGAATTTGTTCAGCTGGATCAGAGGTTCATTACAGAAACGTTTCGTCACTCACCAGGTGACTTCTTCAGTCTAAGCTGAAGGCAAACATCCCCCTCCTTATAAACAGTACCGTGATGCCACACAACAATAGGTTGGTTTCACATGCAAGTTGGGTGATCAACTGCACATTCAGTGACAAAGGGCACCATTCACAGAGGATTGGGGAATGTTCGCGATCACGGCATTGTAAGACCCAGATAGGTGTACTCTCAGGCCACCGCCCCTATTCAGCGAGGGTCGCTCCCTCTTAACGTAGATGGCCTCCTTCACCCCCCTCTCAAACCAGCGTTCCTCCCTATCAAGGATGTGAACATCATCATCTTGAATGAGTGGCCACTCGTCTACGCTTCGGCTCCTCCCCTCCCTCCACTTGGCTGGAGCTCTGTCTGGGACCCTTCCTGGCTTTCACAAACGCCCAGTTAGGGTAA
>OMLC01036699.1:0-11214 GCA_900302585.1 Regalecus glesne
GTGATCTCCCTGAGCCGACGGAGGGCAGTGCCGCCCATGCCCCCACGGCAGGGCTCGGCCACATGCCGGAGGTCCACACCTACATCAACATGACCATCCTCAAAGGTACGCTGTGCTCTAAGAGTGAAATGAATGAATATTGTCAGAGGTTGGCAACCACTGATTAATGCACCCTTAACTACAGATAACAAACTAAGGAATGGGTGATACTGAAGAGGTCACATCCAGGCACTTCTTGTGTGCATCTTATGCTATGTGAACACCCTACAATATATACAGTGTGTTCACTTGTCTTACATCACAGTATGAGAAGTACATGGGGGTTATGGCCCGTATGAGAAGTATTTAGTGCTTATTTGAGAAGTATGGGTAGGGAGAATTATAAAGATAATACTTAGAATGAGAAGTAAGACGTGTGAAATTCATTAAGTACTGTGAGTGGTCACTAGAAAAGTGATAAGCGCTACACAAGAGCAAGTCCAAGTATCTGTAGTATGAGAAATATAGAATTTACCATGATAAATATGGACAGTTTGCAGTTTTGTACACAATCTTGGTTTACAATATGGGAATCTTTTGGTTGATCTTATCATTTAACTGTGATTTCATTCTATGTTCTAACTATGACACACAAGAGGGATTCAGTCAGATTCTCACTATGGAAAACTTTGCTAATCCGGTGCCCTACGGTGTGACGTGTAAAGAGGGCTCTCCCACACTGATAAATTCATTCAATTTGCTTTACTTAACCTTTCATGGTCAGTGGTGTTTGAGTGTTTTGAGGTGTCTTACAGGTTCTGTTGGTAGTCACTGAGGGTCACAGCTCTGAGGGCTTCATCCTCCTTTTGGTTTCAGCCTGGGAAATCATTTGAAGGGTTTCCAATTGAAGTGAAAAAATTCATGCACACATGCAAAACAGATATGTGTGCAGTAAATGGAAAATACTCTCCTCTGAGACCTGAAAAGCAGACCTTCAATGAAACAGCTTAACCATCACATATTTGATTTTTTTAAAAAGCAGGCAGTTTGGATTGGTCTGCATTGTACCATGTGAGCCTTTATGTGCTGTTTTACCATGGTAACTGTTTCCAGGTAATCACATCGGCATCACCAGGATAAATTCCTATTGTCGTATTGGGAACAGAAGTATTACTTATAAGCTGATTTGGGTTCTAAAGATGAAGATTAATGTCACTGATCACAAAAACAAACACAAAAATGGGATTTTAGATAGTTTATCCTTTTATGACCTCAATAAGCACAGATGGAACTTACAGGTCTTCCTGTGAGCGAAGAGGTCGTACAGCTCCCTCCTCTGACAACAACCAGTGACTTCAATGACTGTATTTGATACCAGGACACATTGCTTGGTGCTTGGCAGGTGATGGTTCCAACTTATGGCAGCCTACTTTCAATGACCTCTTTGACCTAGTGAGCTGACCCATAGAGAAGGAATGGCGAGGCACTATCCATACTTCATTCCAGGTTATGATGAAGCCTCCTTGGTTCCTCAGTCTTTTGATGTTGTAATCGCACCCTGCTCGCTATACTGGGATGTACAGTAATGGTGTTTCATTGTTAAACCAAGGACCCATGGGGCCTCCGGTGGCGAAGGGGGTTAAGGTACCTATGTTCAGTGGATCTCTGCATCATGCAGTTGGATGTTGGAACCCCGGCTGCGCCGTTTCCAACCACGGCCAGAGGTCCATAGTTAGTGGGTCATAACTGGCTAAGCCTCACATGGGTATAGGGGTTAGGTTGGGTAAAGTATTCTGGGTTTGCTAGTGTCCCCCTCTGGGTCGTCCAGGAGCTCATGGTTAAGTGAAGGGAAAGTACTCTGCTTCATTCTCCTCCAACGGCAAAGCACTGTGGTTTCCCTGCGAGACCGTGACGTGTAAAATAGTGAGGGCTGGTCGTCATGTGAGTTGGAGGACTCACATGCTACGGCTTCCTCCTTCCTGTAGACGTTCTAGAGGGGCATCAAAGAAACTGACCCAGTAGTAAGCAACTCAGGGAATTCAGGTGGGGAAAAAAGGGCGATAAAAAACAACAACAAGGACCCACTTTCTATTTAGGGCCATCAGTCATCTGAGAGTTGGGTCGCAGATTTGCTGGTCTCCATCCCAGTGCTCATTGGTCAGAAGATGGGGAAATACCCTGGATGGGCTACTATTTGATCTCAGGGACAATTAAGGCCAGATGCCCTTGCTGCTGCCCCAAGGTTGGGTTTGAAAACCTGCTGTTGAAAACGTCAGGTCATAGGTTATAATTTGGAGTCTTGGATAAGTTCCTCTGGATGGACAGATTAATGCAGTGAGGCATCTGGGAGTGTTCAGATTCTGTCACAGCTAAAGCACTCTGGTAAATTGCTACGCCTTTTTCTTCAAAGAATACTAATAATAAAGGATAAGTCAGCACTTCCAGTTGAGCTCTGTGCACAGAAGTTGCCCATCTGTTATTTATGGGAATCAACAGCAGTGTTACTGTCCAGGGGCCGAGCATTCCCCTCAGTTTAGCTTATTTTTCCCCAGTCAAATAAGTTTGGAGCCAAGTTTGTGAGTTTTCCTCCATCCTTCGGCCAATATCAGCAACTTCCAGTTCAGGTTTGACCTGGCGCTGAACTCGCTCATGTGGTGGAAAAACCCAGCCATCGTTACAGTTCATGAGTTGTTGGCACGTGTGGAGGAAGATCTGGACTCGACATTTTGATAGGGTGAGCGAGTGCATGCTGTGGGTATTTTCTCTGCAAATTTAAAAAAAAACCTCAGGGATCATGAGGTGAGGTGAAAGGCAGCTCTGATGGAGTCTGGTATCCTGTTTAGTTCCCACAAAATGTCTTCCTGTGGGATGTTCGACCTATTATGAGAACAGGCGGACTGCAGTAGTTCATCCTCAGACTGGCATGGTCAGTGAAGTACATCATACATTTGACAATATGTTTTAAGATGTATAATGCATACAGAAAAGTAATATTAAAATCCAGCTATGATTTGGCAGTCCAGATAATCCAGTTTGGATTATCACTTGAATGCAGTTGGTCATAAAACATGACAGTCCATCCATTGTCAACCACTTATCCCAAACTGCGTCATTGAGGTAGCAGTTCCAGCAGGGGACCCCAAACTTCCTTTTCCCTGGCTACATCAACCAGCTCTGACTAGTGGATCCTGAGGTGGTCCCAGGCCAGTGTGGAGATATAATCCCCCCACCTGGTCGTCTGTCTACCCTTTGGCCTCCTCCCAGCTGGACGGGCATGGGACACCTCATTAGGGAGGAGACCAGGTGGCATCCTTACTAGATGTTGAACCCCCTCAACAGGCTCCTTTCTGCAGAAAGGAGCAGAGGCTCTAATCTGAGTCCGTCACAGATAACTGAACTTTTCACCCTGTCTCTAAGAGAGACGCCAGCCAACCTCCTGAGAAAACCCATTTTGGCCGCTTGTATCCGGAATCTTGTTATTTTGTTATTTTGTTATTTTGGTCATGACCCAATCTCCATGGCCAGAGGTGAGAGTAGACTGACCAGTTCACTTGATTTGAGTCAGAGATGATCGATTGAGAGCTTTGCCTTCTGGCTCAGCTCTCTTTTCATCACAACAGTTTGGTAAAGCGAGCCCCAAACTGCTCCAGCAGCTCTGATTCTCCGCTCCATATGTGAAACACTAAATAAATATGTAGTGTTTCCGAACAAAATTATAATTCTGATATTTAGGCCTTTTGGTTTTGTATTCTTATTGTTGATGACCCACAGAAAGGCTCAATCATTCATTCCCCATATTATGGACGACTGACCTCATTCTATAGACCGCCATATGTTTTCTGTCACTCTTAGGTGAGAAGGGGGACCGGGGTGAACGGGGAACACCAGGTAAAACTGGACATGAGGGGCCTCCGGGTTCCGTGGGGCCTATGGGGCCAAAAGGCACCAAGGGCCAGGCAGGACCCCCAGGAGACCCCTGCAAGACCCAGCACTCTGCTTTTTCCGTTGGCCGCCGCAAAGCCCTGCACAGCCTGGAGTATTACCAGGCCTTGGTCTTCGACACGGTTTTCGTCAATCTCCAAAACCACTTTGACATGTTTCAGGGCAAGTTCCAGTGCAAAATCCCTGGTGTCTACTTCTTCAACGTCAACATCCACACCTGGAACTTCAAGGAGACGTACCTACACATCATGAGGAATGAGCTGCAGCAGGCCATCGTGTACGCCCAGCCCAGCGATCGGTCCATCATGCAGAGCCAGAGCGTGATGCTGGAGCTGGAGCTTAACGACGAGGTGTGGGTCCGTCTGTATAAGAGGGAGAGGGAGAACGCCATTTACAGCGACGATGTAGACATCTACATCACCTTCAACGGCTACCTCATAATGCCCACTGTGGAATTGGAAGAGAACGGGGGGTCAAATGTGGACGGAGGCGAAGCTTGACCATTATAATGGAAGAGAAAAATGCGTTGACACAGAACCTGCAAAAGGGTTATTTATGCTAACGTAATACTGTTTTGATGCTATTTGGATAAAATGCAAATCTCAAAATGAGTCCTTAGTAGTAGAAAAGCTCGAAGTGTAAGGCTTAGGCCAAACCATGGGGGCTAACAAATTAGATGTCTCCCAATATTTCAAGCAGTCACTGTGACAAATCCCTCAGAGAAGTGAGATGGTGGATTGGAAAAGCCAGGAAAACCAAAATGGCTGAATTATCACCCTTGTGTCTGCTCTGCATTCACTTGACCGAGTCAGATGATGAAGATAAAAAAAATCCCATATAGATTTATTTGGAAGGGAAAAGAGGATTATTTTTGTATAGCATGCACTACTTTGAATAGCGAACGCAGAATGGGAAGGCAAAGTATATTAGCTTAATGATCCACAACATGAAAATGCATGAAAGTGCTGCAGAGATTCAGACTTGACATCCAAACGGTGACAGTTAAACCTATGAGGCGAAAACAAGTAATTTGCACATCTACAGTAGAGATGGTCTCCATTTTGACCATCGAGTATACTGTAAACTAGATGTTTTATTGCACGTTCGTCTGGACAGGTGTTCCTGTGGCACAAAACTGGCTTCGTCGTGGCCGTAATACAACCTGACAGGAAGATATTCAAGCAAGCATGCGTCGCTAAATTTGGTGGTAAAAATCCAACTTTTGAATCAATGTCAAAGTTGAGGCCTGAATTTCAAATTCTCAGACTTAATTTGTTGTTTTGCTGTTCGAATGATTTGGTGCTTAGTTTGTAAAAAAAAAAAAAAATGATTTTTTTTCTTCCTTTCTTCATCACTTCTCTTCCTCCCTCTTCTTTATCAAGTCAACACATTGTAAATATACACTGTAAACATGAGAAATGGGAATAAAATGAACAGTGAACCATGGTGCCACGGTGGCTCATTCTCTAACTCTCTCTTTTAACTGGGATTTAAAATGTTGGTCTGAGGGGATACAGTCTTGTTTGTGCAATGCAAAACTTGGGGATGTTCCTGATCCAAGCCCAGGGAGGAGAAGCCAGGCATACTATTCTGTTACCCAACGTTTGACTGTGAGGGTGCAGAAGAGACTCATTGCACAACAAACATCCAAGAAATTGAATCCTCTTCGTCAAAACGGTTGCTCCAACATTGCTTCGAAGGCTTTCCGCATTGTATGAAGAGGAAACCCACATTTTCTGCTGACCTCATCCTGTATCAAGGATTTAGGGATACAGGCTCATCTTTCTTTTGTGCATCTCCTCGGTCTGCCCCAACCCAATGTCATTTTCTCTCGTAACCGTTCCAACATTGACTCCATCTTTACTTTCCACCATTGCACGTCACTAACCGGGATGGACTAGAAATAGGGGCAGCATATTTTGGAGGTAGGGGGGGATTTTCTATTAATTGGAGATTGGTGGTTCGATCCCTTGCCCCTGCAGAAATTGTATTGACATTTCCTTGAGCAAGATGTTTCCCGAGCACCACTGCAGTTGGACTCACTGCTCCTGAATAGTAGGATGGCTTAAATTCAGAGAAATTCCACCAGCCTTGGTCATGTGACAATTAAACACTTTCATGACGAGATGCAATTCACCTATTTCCCATCTGTTCTGCTCCTAATTTGTAAAATTCCACAAATATTCCTCATGCAGTTATGCAGCCTGGCATGGGAAAAGGTTTGTGTAGGTACTGCGGTACTCTGTACTCTTGTAGAATTTATGCAGTGACTCAATGCAACACACATTATGTGCAGAAGGATAAGCGTGACATTAATCTGTCCAGCGGGGGGCACCATTGCAAACCAGTAGAAACAAAGCAATGTAAGAAAGGAGAGCAACAAAAGGAGAAAACACACAAAATCCTCAATCATGCCCCAAGACCTTTATTTCTCTTGTGTGATCATCAAATGAAGCATTATATCATGAATCTGGTGCAACATAACATTGTAATAAATAAATGAATCCTGTCGAGCAACAGTTTTGCAATTTGCATTTCCAGCTTTTCTTAAATAAGAGAAACAAGCACATCGAGGGGAAGATTTGCTGGTGATGTCACCTGAAGTTTCTAGAGCTCCTTGGCTGGCCTTCACTACCCATCCTTCGGACAAGCCGTAAGTCACCATTTCTATTACAATAACTACTCGCAGAGATGGGTTTGGATTTTTATGCCAATTTATGTTAGGAATGGGTGTGCACCCCTTCAGCGAGCATACCTGGGGTCAAGTTAGAATGGGGTGTCTAATGGGTCATGACTGCAGCTCGAACCGGTAGTGACAGACAGGATATATATGATCAACTTTTCCCCTGGACATTAAATGGTACAAATACAAATTGAATCTGGCTTTCCCATGAAGAGTCATCAAGTACAACAGTAGTTTTCCCTTCCACCATAAATACAGAGGTAAACACAAGCCACCGTGCTATGGCTAACTCAACAGTAATGCCTCCCTTTGGGCCTGTGGGTGCACCAATGTTAGCTGTCAAAATAGATTTGTAAATCTTCTGATAACAGAGAAATTCAAGCATGTAAACGTCGACCTAGCTAACACCATGAATAGTAGCAACAAAAAAAGAAGCATGGATTTATGAGCCCAAACATATTTTACATTCTGGGTGAATGTCGTCGCTCCATATTCTTCAACTTGCTCTTTGCTTAAAGTAACAAGTGTATAAAAAAGAAACTATTTGGGAGAGCTTTCTGAGAAGACTGGTTTGACAGCGTCTTCTGTGGGTTGCGCCGATAAGGAGGTCAAATTTTGCTTAAGTTCATCGCTGATGCTTAGTCAGGCTCACAAATCCCCTTGCAAGCTTCCCAGAAATCCCAAAGATAAACCAAAAAGGGCGACAACACATCACCAGGTTACACACACTGGGTACTAAGAACAATATGGCAAAGGTCATGTCCATCATCACATAAAGCACAAGGAGGTTCAAGTCAGGGACAGACAGCATATCAAATATACTCGGTTGCTGTTGTTTTTTCTTCATACAAGTGGCACTGTATGACTTCCAAAGTAAAAATTAAGTCCTCTTACAAAAATACTCTTTTAAACAGTGTAAACTTTTGTCTCACTGGCAACCAAAGGCACTTTCTTTACTTCCTGTTCAACTAGTACGCAACACTGCAAATTCCAGACCCTAACCACGTCCGAATCGGGGTGCGAATAACTCCGACTAACCCTGTCCAAACCTTAAACCAGTTGATCGAAACATTAATACTGAACTAAACTCCCAACTCGTGCCAACTTTGACATTGTTCCTCATATGCTAGCATCATGAAGACGGCTCCGATCCTCAGAGCGACGTTCCCTCATGAGAAGCGTCGCAAGTTGTACGCTCGAAAATCCTTCCCTTTTGTCATGAAGCGGTGCGTTTCACCACAACAAAACACCAAGTCCCACACAAGTGAAGCCCCATGAACCAGAACGCCGTTAAAAGGATCTGACATATATGAATGGGAGCCTTTTGACAATGAGAGCCATGATCGCTCCCCTAGTTGGAAAACTGACAAGCCAGAATACCTGGTGACAGATTTATCCTGCTCGAGACAAACAGAGAATCAAGTCTGATGTTTACTCTGGAATGAAATGAACATTTCCAATACAAGTGGGCTGGAAGAGATGGCACGAAAACGAAGGCAAAAGAACAACAAACACAGCTATTTCCTTGGATTCGGGCTCAACTGCACCAGAGCTTTCCCCCCCCCTCTGCTCGAGTTCATTCCCATCTACTCATCTACTCTATTTCTTACTAGTTCTAGAATCTACTTCCTGTAAATATGTGCCGGCCATGTTACATCTTGAGGCTGGACTGTTGCATTAACCGCATGCTTTTTGGCAGTTTAGGAAATGCAAAGAGCTGCTTCTGACATCTGTAGGATTATTCCTGTTCTGGAGGTATAGTGCAATAGACTCGGCCATGGTGAAACATGTGGTGCTGAACTCCAGTGCAGCGAAAGAGATCCTGCTTGAGCAAGCGTGAGTTTCTATGCTGTGGGTGGAAGAGAAGCATTTGAGCTGCACGACCGGGGAACTACATCCTTACATCGGCTTTTGATGCGTGGCTAAAGTGCACCCGAATAGTTTCAGATTGAAACTGTCCAAGTTACAAAGCTACTCCCAAGAAGAAGAAAAAAACCTCCCTTTCATGCTTAGCACAAACAAAGAGCATCCAAATAAGTTAGCTGACGACTATCTAATGCAACTAGCTCTCAAAACTAATCCACTTATACGCTGTCTCAACGAAAGCTCCAAATAACAGAAACTGCCTAGCGAACCCTATCCGCCGCACCGGAAGTGCCATCGCGGGCATCCTGGTTTCTATGACATCACAACTACAAAGGCCATATTGACATCACAATGGCGAGGTCGATTTAACACAACCCAGACGTGGATCGTGTGCGACGCCACAGCTAGTCGACGCTGAACCGTGAGGTCACATGTGACAGGCAGAGGCTGAGGTCACAAAGCCGCGGACGCAGATACTGCACTGCACTTCCCAGCTTAAGACCAAGTAAGAATAAACTAGCAAACATATCCGCGAAGCCCAGAGCACGGAAAGTGTCACTGCAGGTTTGGATCGCCTACGATACTGGTTCTTCACATTTTCAACCCAGCAGAGATGCATCCTCTTTGTAGGCATATGTGATTTGGGGTCATTCATTAAGAAGTGAGTCCGGTTTGTCGTAGCCGAAGAGCCTGAAGTCAGGCTCGTACAGCTTGTAGAGTTGCCTCCGGGCCTCCGGGGGCACTGTGCTGAACCAGTCAGCCTCCCAGCTGCTGGTGGTAAGGTTCCTGTGAGAGGTGGGGAACTCCACCACATTGTCCACTTTCAGCTGACGCAGTAAGTGCTCTGCGTCCTCCTCCACCGTTTCCAGGTGGCCCACAAAATCGTACTGAATCTGGCAGGGGTGGCACAAACGGTAAACCTGCCGCCAGTGCTCGTTAAAAGGCAATTCTCTCTCCGTCTGAGGGTCCAGAAGGTACTGAATGAAGTGGGAGAAAGATGGGTGAAGACCTGCAGCGAACGCCTCGTCCACCGAAGCGGGAGGCGTCGGCTGGTTGGCATAGCGACGCATCATGACCTGCCCAAAGCGGCGGTAGAAGTCCTCGTTGCGCATCTCAAATTTGTTGCGGTAGGCGGAGATGAGGCGCACAAAGGGGTCCCGTACAAACAGGAACTTGGTATACTTCTTAAGCTTGACCTTCAGGAAGAATGAGAAAGATGATATTGAGGCAACACAGATAGACAACCTTCATGAGGACACTTAAAATGACCTCTAAGGGGAGTTTAGGCCATCAGAGCAACAGAGACTCTGGTATGCCGTAGATAGGCCGCCAAACACCAACAGCAGTCTCTAAGAGACCGTAGCCAATCTCCTTGAAGGGCAATTTAACATTTTATGAGGCAGTGAATAATTCAATGAACATATTAAGACCCGGCCTGTTCATTAAAACATAATGCTATTAAAGTAAGCTGCGTTGTACCCGGCTGTCACATCGCAGTTCTGCCACACAGCGTCAGAGTGTGTATGAGAGCTGACCTTCATGAGGTGCCGAGAGAACTTCCCGTAACGCTTCCAGAACTTGTTGAAGGTGAAGTGCGTGCTGCTGTTGTGCACCAGATCTCTAGGGATCGCCATGGGATCTCTGTAGGGAACGCCATCCTGCAAGAGGCTCTCACTCAGGATGATCATGATCCGCTTCCAGTTACTGCACGCCACCTAGTGGTTGGGAGGGCATGCAATGAGTTCAGATTAGACAGGCGTGTGTGCAAACAGCACACACAGCATATATAGAATCTATGTCAAAGATCAACAGCTGACATACATGTCATCACGTGTTGTATGACAGATCAGTGAGTGATTTATTGTTTCAATCATCGCTAGGAATTGTCCTGAAAAACAGCGATGACTCTGAATCGTACTAGGTGATTGGGTAATTGTTAAATAGAATAGAATTGGATTTGCCATACAACCAAGGCCAGCTGAATTTGTTTTCTCCATTTAACTCACCCTACTGCATAGGGGCAGTGAGTGAATTTGCCGTGTGGTGTTTGGGGAGCAGTTATGGGTTCGGTGTCTTGCTCAAGAACACCTCGACACCCTTACTGCAGAAGCCAGTGGTAGAACCACCAATCTCTG
Organism: Regalecus glesne; assembly: GCA_900302585.1. NCBI lineage: Eukaryota > Metazoa > Chordata > Actinopteri > Lampriformes > Regalecidae > Regalecus > Regalecus glesne. The sequence continues at coordinate 10,606 of OMLC01036699.1, forward strand.
CTTACTAGACATCCTTCCAGCCTCCTGAGGTACGCCCCCCCCCTTAATGAATCTTTGACAATGTAATCAATTACACCATTCATATGGTGTCCTTGCTGAAATGTCCAGGATGAGATGTTATTGTAAATGGATGTGAGGGAAGGGAAGAGTGCCTATTGGGGATATCAGCTTTCACAGTCTAAAGTAAAGGCTAAACCACAACATATCTGCATATCTTAAAGGTATGCATATGACGTACTTAGCTAAAAAAAAGAGTCAATTAACAACTAATCTAAAAGATCAAACATTCAGGAATATGCTCCAGGGTCTAAGGGATCAACTCATTGACCCCTGACTTCCACCTGCATCCTCTTGCAAAATGCGCAGCTTACACGCTCTCATCATGCAAATCAGGCATCACTTTTGCGTAACATCACACAGCATCATTAGTGCCGGAGGGGGAAAGTAAAGCTCTGTGACAGTCAAGGCCATGAATCACTTCCAGATTTCCAATGGTTGTCTTTGCTCTGAGGGACTTGCATAGCAGTAACAAGATTATTTCAGCAGTTCACGAAGCTTAATAAGGCTGTCAAGTCATGACATGTCAACGTGTGTGTGTGTGTGTGTGTG
>OMLC01036700.1:0-18959 GCA_900302585.1 Regalecus glesne
ATATGTATATATATATATATATATATACACTCTCACACACACACACATATATATTTATATGTGTTTGTGTGTGAGTGAAAAAGAAAGAGAGAGGAGAATGAGTGCGTGCATGTGTGTGTTATACCTCCTGATCAGGTACGATGGCGACAGCAAACACTTTAACTCCATGTTGTCTGGCTTCATTAGCAGCCTCCTGCACCCCCCCACATGGCTCCTTGTAACCAGAGATGGGATGGCCATCAGTCACCACCACGATGTACTTGTTCTCAAGATGGTGTGTACCCCTGCAAACAAGTAAGCCAAGCATGAGTGAACACATGCCACATTACAAGTTTCCCATACAAACAGTGCATCTCTCCATCACTGTGCTATTTGGCAAGTGTGTGTGCACGTGTGCAGACACACATATGTGTGAATGTGTTTGAGTGTCGTTACCCTTCAAGCAGCCTGGCCAGGCCTTCCTTGATGGCACAGTCTGTGTGTGTGCCCTTGCCAATGTATTTGATGCTCCGAATTTGATGCTTCATCGACATACGGTTGGGACCGACCTCAGCCAGATCAAAGACATTGATGACTTCGTCACTGTAGTGCAATGCTCCTGAGTTCCAAGTCAGGTAGCGGTCACATGGGTGGCGCCTGAGTAATTTCATGAAACAAATGATTTTAATACTCTTGCTCAAAGCTTTACACAAAGGTTGGAAATGAATCAAAACAAAGAGTTGGCTCCACCTAGAGTGTAAATGTGCATCTCTTACGTGTCTTCGAGTTTATCTATGAAGTTTATGGTAAAGTCTTTGATTTGGTTGATGTAAAGGTCATGGTGTTGCTGTCGAAGGGCAACACTCTCGGATGTATCCAACACGAAGTACAGGTCAACAGGACACTGGTCTGGGGAAGAAAAACAAAAAAGCCAAAGGGGTCTGTATAGTTAGTCAGCTGATCAATCCATTCCTCCACTTATCGAGTCATCCATCCTCACAGCTAATGGTGCACCAAAAGGGAACAATTTGGTTTTCACAGAGGCTTAATCATTTCATATAATAAGTGCATCATCATCTGTATATTGATATTGATTTATGATAACAGGGCTTTTACCATTCATCCATCCATCCATTCATCCATCCATCCATCCATCCATCCATCCATTCATCCTCTCATCCATCCATCCATCCTCTCATCCTCTCATCCATCCTCCCATCCATCCATTCATCCATCCATCCTCCCATCCATCCTTCCCAGTGATACCACTACAGTTATCACTACTAATGGGATTGAGGCTGACAGGCCAGCATGAAATCCATGCACACCATCTCAGGGTGCCATTGGGACGCTCCATTGGTCTTATCCATCTTGATGTAGGTACAGAGGTAAACCAGGTGAAGGCCTGTGACTGTATCCACCCCTCACCATCAGTACAACACAGGCCTCAAGTGACATCCTTTCCCCCATGTCCACAGTCAGTGCAGTGATGTCTGCAGGACCGATGTGGCATGGCCCATAATTAAAGGTAATTAGCTGGCCTGTGGCCTGCCTCACAGATATGACATGTATGACTGGACCTAGCTTGGGCCTACTTACTGGTGCCTACTAACCAGGCTGTTGTCATGATCTGCCCCCAGCAGCAATCACATCTGTACTGCCGATCTTGAAGCCATCATTCCCAAAGTCCCTTCCTAATTCCCAAAGCAACGCGCCGCCCGTAGTGATGAAACAATTTCAGCCTCTTTAACCACACTCATCATCCGTCTCATCAGTTCCCATATGATCTGAATGACACCTTCACGACCTGGGTTGCGAGATAAAAATCTACAAACTTTGTGTGTGTGTGTGTGTGTGTGAGCGCTTACCTGTAAGCTTGGGGTGGCTGCGCTGCGCTCCCGAACCAGCCAAGACGCACAGCAAAGCGAGAAGAACTCCACCAGCCTCCATGGCGGAACAGCAAGAAAGAAAACCCCCCCCAAAAAAAATCTTACTGCGAAATAGAAATAAAAACTAACCCCCCAACAAACAAACAAAAGCGTTCCAACCCGATTCCGATAGCTTTATATTGATACCGTCACCAGCTTTCGGGTGATTCAGTCCGACGGCACACTTCGTATGGGGCGGAGGGGGAGTTCACGCGCTTTCCGTGAGAGGGGATCGAGAGCGCGCATGGAGCAAAGTGAGGAAGAGGAGGAGAAGAAGAAGAAGGAGGAGGAGGAGAAGAAGAAGGAGGAGGAGATGAAGAAGTAGGAGGAGGGAGGTGGTACACAGTCTCACAATCTCTACCTCCTTACAAGGGGCCCTCTGCGACTACTTGCATGCAAAAAAAACAGGGATGAGCCATGGGATTCTGGTGAATTACAATACGATTGATCCTCTCCTGCGTATCTTCATGTGACAGTTTTCCTCATTCTATTGCGTCCCATGTTAGAAAAGCAGTCCCGGCTTACAAACATGAGACTTGACAAGTCTCTGCGATGGATTCAGCAGTTCTTTGACATGGGTAAAGTGCTCCATGCGGAAAAGGCCAGATGTGTGATGTCAATGCAACAAGTGGGCTGTTGTTGAATGTATTGCTTCAGGTTGAATGAGAGAGGTCCGTTTTATGTGTCATGATCACTCGAAATGCTGAACCAACAAATAAACAGAGACCCACTGGTGCAATTGTCAGTAATGATTAGCAAATGATAAACATCTTGCAAGCATTCTGTATTCTCTATAAATCTCTCCTCCCCTCTTTTCCATGGAGGGGCTTCGGCTGAGTTCCACCACATCTGGTACATTTCAGTGTCCAGGGCTGACCTGAACATAAGAGTAAGAAGCTGAGATAGGATTTTTTTTATGAGATGGGGAGTGCTCTTGGTGTATATCTCGCTTTAAACAAAAGGTATTCCAGGATTCAGAAGGAGACACAGTGCCACCTAGCGGACTCTTACTTGCGGGGGAGGGAGGTTGGAGAAGGCAATGGAAAGACTGGAGGCGGCTGGTAGGCACCGCCATGGAGGAGGGATGAGAGATGTAGGCGTAGAATGTCGACTGTTCGTTTGGCAATTTGTTACTAGGGGCGGATGCTGCACGGTTGTTAGTGCGTGTGTGTGTGTGTGTGTGTGTGTGCACACTCAGACCATGAGACTGCAAGGAAGGACTGGCCTGGACTCAGAGTTTCCACTGACATCACTGTTTTAGAGAGAAAAAGTCATTTAGAGTGTGGGGAGGTATTGAGAGGGGGTGAAATGGGAACAGAGGGGAGGAGGAAGAAGAGGAGGGATAAAGAGAGGAGAGAGTGAGGAGGGGAGACATCTGGTAATGATCTAGGTTTATAAGCAAGCTAACGTACTAAATCTGTTTGATTGTTGACAGCTGCTGGGAACACATTTCCTTCTATTTCAGGTCTGAGACAGCATTTTATGGCTTAAATATCACAATACCAGCCTTAATCCAGACCTTCATTTATTGGCAACTTCTTACACAATAAAACTCTTAAAACAATGTATTCATTATTTTTGCGGTTGCACATTTTGCGCCAAGTGCAGGAATCATGTTTGAGCGTATTTCACATCGCTGGTTCTTGTTTATTTGCAATCTATTTTTTTGCAATCTCATGTCCTTAAGTGTGATGCAGATCATTGAAGTTTCCTCGTAACATGGTAAGCTGTCACTGCTCCTTTAGGTTGCAGAAGCCTTTTGAAATGTCAGATAGGATGTAGGTTCTATTAAGCATCAGGTCAAGATTTAGTGTAATGAACGTGGACAGGAATGCTAACACACGCATACCTGCTCAAGCCAGGACCTTCTGCAGAATGTATCAGGAAGAACCCTGTCGACAGATACAGAAAGGGGTTGTTTCATTCTCATGTCCTGTGGGTAAATTTCTCCTGAATTTAAAAGTCACAGTGCAGGCGAACTCAGGATGGTTCCCACCAAGAACTCCATGATTCCAAATGCCATGTTTATTCCTATTGAGCAGGAGTGATTAGATTTCACTTAAAAAGTATGATTCATAACTTAACTACTGTACAAAAGGAACAGGGAATGGTGCATTGTGGTGTATGGCACATATTGAGTGCAAGGGAAAACCACTCGACTTTGGTTTCCTACTCAGAACATGAAAGTCAGCAGAGCACAGATGGAAGACATTAGCATGTTACAAAGTGACTCAGGGTAGTGGGAAGGAATTGTCTAAATCAAACTTTAGTCAATTCATCTGAACTAAAATGCTACCAGACAAGCGGGTTTTTTTTTTCACGAACCGTACACCCTTGTGCTCATTCATGCTAGGAGGTGGCTGAGAATTGTTGTTGAACGTAGGTCAACATCAGGAAATGGCTGGCTAATCAAAATACCAAACATCGAAATCTCATTTCAGCTAATGGCAGGAAATGGGCCAGATGAACTTCCTTTGCATGAGCTCGGCCCATCACTATTCTAATGAGTCTTTCCTTTCAGGAGACCTGCAGAAACATCTCAATTGGCATTATCTCGGAATTGCTTTTGAAAAGTTGCCATGAATGATAATTGAGGGTGAGAGAGACTCTAAAACTAAATGTCCATGTCACCTCTTCCCCATAACTATCCACTCACCATTTCTGTACTTTGCCCAGTTACATGAAAATCAAGGCAAAATGTCATACTGGTCACTTACTGCCATCTAGTGAAATCTCCAAGAGCAGTGTTCTGAGAACCTTGAACACTCCACTGACACATGTATCCCTTTCTGTCACTCTCAGTGATCAAATAAAAGCATCAACACATGCAAATAAATTAAAAATAAGGAACAGGACGGCTTAGGAAGCCATGTAAGGTTGCTGGCTCCATCCCCAACTCCTCCAGAGAGCATGTTGACGTGTCTTTGAGCAAGACACTGAACCCCCAACTGCTCCTGATGAGAAGGTTGGTGCCTGTTTTGAAAAATTGGTTTATTGCCACACAACACAGGCTGGTGGAATTTGATTTCTGCATTTAACTTATTCTGTTCACAAAAAAGAGGTGAATCAGTTCAATAATAATAATAATAAGAATAACAATAATGATAATAATGATTCCCTTATCAGTCCCACAAGGGGAAAATTGCATTTCTCTGCATTTTTGACCCAACCTATTGTATAGGAGCAGTGAGCTGCCAACATATGGCGCTCGGGGAGCAGTTAGGGGTTAAGTGTCTTGCTCAAGGACACCTCGACATGCTGTATGCAGGACCGGGGATCGAACCTGCAACCTTCTGACAGACGAGTGCTCTACCCACTGAGCTATGCCGCCCCCAACTGGATCAGAAGTTTATTTAGAGAAGTTTCATCACTCACCAGGTGACTTCTTCAGTCTGAGCTGAATAAACTTCTGATCCAGTTGAACTGATTTACCTCTTTTTTGTGGTTTCCATACCTGGATTATTGAGCACGCATCGAAACCTATTCTGTTGTATAGGAGCAGTGAGAAGCTGGCATGTGGTTCTCGGGGAGAAGTTAGGGGTTCAATGACTTGCTCAAGGATACATCGACATCCCTGCAACCTTCCGATTGCCAGATGACTGCTCTATCCAGAGCTATGCCTTATATGGCAACCTCTCCCATCAGTGTCCCAATATGTGTGTAAATATGAGGCATACACCATACAGCCTTTTGAGTGTTCGGTAGGCTAGGAAAGCACCGTATAAAATCAGTCCATCTATCAAGGGAGTTTATTTTTGAAAATCAGAAAAGCGTGAAAACCATGTAAAACAGGACTGAACATATCAACCGACCAATCATGAAAGCAACAGTCTAGTTTTTGTACATTCAACTTTCACAAGACCACATGGTACTGCGTATTTACAGCGATCCAAAATGTTCAACATGATCAAGGCCTTTCCAAAAATATACTTCTGTTATAATCACATTCACACAAACATTTCGAGAGCCAAATGTGAACATACATATCGAATTGAAGTCCGCAAAAAAAAGGCGTATGGATAAGCTTGATGGGAGAATGAAGGGAAAAAAGCACCCACTTGCTTGTGCTGATGTCGCAGGTTAGATGTTTATTCCTACACGGATGGCTATCATGAGCAGCGATTCACTGTTCAGAAAAGGGAGAAAACATCCACATTGTCCATGTCAACAGTAACCTTTTATCCTGTTTACACTCCTTCATACGATGTTTGCTCTGATTGGTCCAGTTACCAGCCAGCTCTCACACCTAGGCTTTGTATAAAGCACGTGTCCGTTTGTCAAAAGTCACCTGTGAGGCTTCTTACGATATGTTTCTCAGTTCAAGTTTGAGTGACTTTTTAAGTGTCTTCTCAGGTGATTCAGACAAGTATAAGTCTTGGGACAGATCTGGCAGTGGTAAGGTCTTACCCCTGAGTGATTAAGCATATGCTGCTTCAGCACACTTCCGTCCGAGAAAGCCCTACCGCACTGGGAGCACACGTAAGGCCGTTCTCCAGTGTGAACGCGCATGTGAACGGTTACTTTGTGAGCCATGGTGAATCCCTTGCCACACACTGTGCACTTGAACGGCCTCTCCCCCGTATGGGTGAGCCTGTGCGTGCGCATCGCACCCATTTGGGAGAAAGCTTTACCGCAATCCGGACAGACGTGTGGCTTCTCCCCTGTGTGAACCCGGGTGTGACTCCTGAGTCCTCCTGCTGTGGAGAAGCACTGTGAACAGTGGGTGCACTGGTACGGTCGCTCGCCCGTGTGAGTACGCATGTGTTGCTTCAGGTCGTATCGGTTCCTGAAGCCTCGGCCGCAGACCAGACAGTTTTCCGGTCTCTCGTCGTTGTGTCGCAGCTCGTGATTCGACAGACATTTCTCAGACAAGAAGCTCTTGCCGCATTCCTGGCACTGATAGGGCTTTTCGTGGTCGACTCTCTGGTGGTACTTGAGCTCGCTGATCCCAGGGAAGGTCTCATCACAGTATCTGCACCTGAAGCGATGGTTGGGGCTGTAGGGAAGCTGGTGTTCACTCATTTGGTGGTTCCTCAAGAGGTGCGCCATCTTGAACGTCTTGCCGCAGTGGGAGCACTCGTACTTGGTCAGCAGCTGCACGCACTGATGCCTGACACGTTCGTGTAACGACCTGAACTGGCAGCCGCACTTGGTGCAAATGTGGGCTGCGTTCTTGCACTTTCTCTTCCTGTGTCCAGATAGGTGGGCCTCCGTTCGGAAGGCCTTGCCACACTGGGAGCATTTGTAGGGCTTGACAGCTGTATGGAACCGCTGGTGTTCAAGAAATTCAAACCGATACTTAAAGCTCCTGCCACACTGTGGACAGTTATGAGTGACTCGTCCACGCATGTAGACAGCTTTCATGGCCGTCTTCCTGGAAGCTATAGATGAAGAGGAAGTTCGATGAGCGGTGCTGCTTTTCTTGTGTTTACTTCGTATGTTTAATTTGGCGGTCTCAATTTCTCCAGCCTCCTCATGGCGCTGCTCATGTTTCATCAGACACTTGGAAGAGATGAAGCTCCGTCCACAGTGCTTGCATTGATAGGGCTTGTCATGATCAATCTGCTGATGATACTTCAGCTCCCCGATTCCTGGAAATCCCTCCCCGCAATGGCTACATTTGAAAAGACGGCTTTGGACGTGAGTTAGCAAGTGCTCCTTGAGACTGCTTGACTTTTGGAAGCTCTTTCTGCAGTGTGCACAGTCGTAGCTTCGGCCCCGTTTCGGACACTGATGTCGGAATTTTTCCAGTGATGTCGGGAAACTGTTCCCACATTTGATGCACAGGTAGGCTGCATTTTTGCATTTGCGTAGCCTGTGACCAGCCAGCAGAGTTGCTGTTCTGAATGCTCTCCCGCACTCAGAGCAGTTATAAGGTTGGAGCCCGCTGTGAACCCTCTGATGTTCAATTAGGACAGAGTGGTGTTTGAAGCACTTGTCACATTCTGGGCATTTATGCATTCCTGGCTGCTGTCTCCGTCGTGATGATGAGACAACGTCCCTTTTGGGTGATTCAGGAAAGTCAGATGATGTGGAAGGAACCTGAGAATTTGTTGATAGCTCTTCATCAAACATAACAATTTGGGGAACATCGTTATTCTCATCATCACATGCGCTTGGATGCGAAGCAATGGCCACCTCCAACGACGGAGGAAGAGATAGGGAGGGTACGAGAAGGTCGTCTGACTGAAATGGAGCTGTGGAGAGGAGAAGAACAGAAATATCAAGGCAAGGCACCTTTGTCTATTCTATTCCACTATTTCAAGTTGAATGATTTGTATCCTATTAGCTTACCCACACTACTTTTTGCCAACTTCCCATGGCATTGTTTACTTTGCAGAAGAAATTTGAGGTCATCTCCATTTGAGACACACTGCATGTACTCCTCTAAGACAGAGGGGGCAGGACTGATCCAGGATGCAGTCTATAAATAAAAGGTACAGGGGTGGGTTGTTAAACCAAAATGTATTCTCATGTTTATCCTATAACTATTATATTGTATTGTATTGTATTGTATATTGTAACTACCTGTTTGAAATCTGGTATCGGTAGCAGTTCCTCCAGCCTTGTAAAGAACTCACAAACTAAGGTCTCTAGTGCCGTGTCAAAGTCAGGGCCATACTCCACAGGAAACACATTCTGTCAGACAGAGCACAACAGTCACATCAGTCATAATCTGGATGCCTAAGAAAGATGATTATCACATACACGTCATTTAGTCCACAAGAGCATTTCTAAGTATATGGTTTCTGAAAGCCCTGTATGCCACTCAGGGTTGTGGAGGTAAATAAAGCAGTGGGTAAACTATGATCAAGAGCAGACAAGACAAGCAAATATCAATATGGTCAATAATTACAGAAAATAATTAATTTATATATTTCCCTTTGAAATAAACGATTCTCTACAACTTGTGTCAGTTAAATACTACTTCTAATAACTATTGTCTGCAAATAAAAAAGTAGGTTAACATCATTTAGGTGAATGTACCACAACATTAGGTACACTTTATAGCATAGTGAGTTTATCACAATGACCTAGCTGTGATGATGCATGCTAAAGTCAATATCCTCTATTTTTATATAGTAAATTGTGGCTTGTTTTTCGCAGCTAAGTTTTCCCCCCCAAAATTATGTTCCAGTCCCATGTGTAAACTAGGTCACAGTTGTTGACATTTGTTTACCCCGGTGACATTGCTGCATCTGCTGCTTGCATGCCAAGTAAGACAAATAATGACAACTGTGTGGCCGAGTTTGACATTTCTTCTGTGAAGCGTCAATCCTGAAGATCATTTTGCATAGAAATGTCCTTTATCAATAGTTATGATTAACGGTGTATTTGAGACGATAATCAGTGAATATTCCAACTGTGGATGCTTTTATAACTGTAATTTTTAAATGATTACAGTCAGGTAGGACTTGTAGGTAGGTAAGGGAAAAATGATATGTATAACTACAACTTTCCATAATCATCTGACAGTCAAATGTGGAAAGAGGGCAGAGTTGAAGTGAGTCAATTGTCTAATAATCCAATAATTCAACATCAACAGTTTAAGTGTTTTGGTTTAAAGGCTTTCTTAAAATCAATAGATAATTCTGTCACTATAAATGAACAAAAACAACCATTTCCAGGAATGTGTCTTTACCAATGAAATCCTTATCAACATGAGTTGCAGTGTTGTTGCAACTTTTATTTCAAAATGGGAATTTCCAAAGATTATTAATATAGGTTTCAATTGTTAATGATTATATATGCCAGCGCAGTCACAGTAGAGTGCTTGTCAGAAAATGACAAGCTAGGAGTTGCAGGTTCAATCCCAACATGGGGTGTCAAGAAGGGTGTCCAGCCTAAATCTCCCCCACGCCATCTAAACCACCCAACTGTACCACTGATGGGCAGGTACTCAATTGTCTTCCTTGGTTGCTCGCATGATGAGTAAGATTGGTTCGGGTTAAGAATACCAGAGTAAGCCAATCAGAGATAGAGTAGGGCAGGTCATGCCTTTGCCATCCCAAGAACACAATATTTTCCTTAAGAAATAATACCTGCTCAACCCAAGTAACATAGTGTCAGAACATCCATTTGGAGCATGGAATGAGAATGAAAACCATCAAAATAATTTTGAACCTGCATTTCAAGGTTAAAAAAAAAGTTTCATAATGTTTCTTTGAAATCACAGCACAAAGACCCACGACACAAAAACCTAAAAGGTAGAACGAGTTTACTGAAAAATCTATATATAGACTCATCGAAAAATAATCCCTCTTAAGCATCAATTATGATCCACTACATACGTATCTGAAGAGACCCTGTCTTCATCCTATTTTTCATTTTATTTTGCCGTGTATGGAGTATTACTGGGTGTTTAACTTTTGGCCACCAGGACTCTATAAAAACATAGTGACCAGGTTATGTCAATGGCGAAAAGGTGCTAATATAGTGAGGTAAAAAGTAAAATTGTTAATTAATTAGATTAAACTAAATCAAGTAGACAAAGCTCATTCCAAAAAAGAGTGACCTTAGAGTTGGATTTCACCTGCTGATGACTATTGAAGGAGAGGATGGGAATGGAGTGGTGCAGAGTTAACCTATACACAGGGATGTGTTCTGGCAACTGCAGTCAACCTTTGTGCTTACAAACCATGACTGGCAAGTCATACTCACTTTATAAAATACAGGGTTCCCTTATATTTATCAGCTAAAATACAGAACAATAAAAGTATTGAATTTGGCCTTATTGCAAGGGATAAAATGAAAAGGGAGACATGCACCACCAATTGTGCAAACATTTCATCGATGCAAACTATTATCTGATGCAAAAAACAAACAAACTTGGACACACCCACACTCTTGTCAAGGTCATTTTTTTTTTTACAACACAAAAAAGTCGTTTTTGTAACACTATCAAAAGCTAAAATCCAGAATGAGCGGGGCATGAACATGGTAGAGGCACTAATTGGACAAGTGGGAAAAGGCATCAAACAACCCTAGTTCATCCTCAGGACAGAATAATTTACCAAGCTGCTGGAACACTTTACTGTGAGGGTTTTCCTTTCAGTTTGGAGGTCAGTTAAGTATCCTTCCATAATAATTCAGCTAAAGCATCCAATTAATTGGATTGGGTAAACATTAAACTTTATATATTTCACCATTAGCACAAAAACTCATTTGTTTGATGAACATATTGGCAGATAACCTCAATAATTTGAAAGTTGGGTTGATTGAATTTGGTAGACATTTCAGTATGTACAACTTTCCATACTACACCCCAAAGTAAGTTTGAAAAAAGTCTGATTAAAAGGTTGGAGTTTTCCAAAAACAACCCCAGGAAGACTCCTTTTTTCTTATATGATTTTATTATGTTACCAGGAGGTGTTTTTACTGTTTTGGGGCATCTGGAGTATTCATTGTGTTCTTGTGGGTATTAATTTTTTTTTACAAAAGGGGATGGGTATACTTTTCAAGTCTTATTAATTTAAAATATCTTCTAAATCATTTATAACATATCTAGTCAAATGTAAGTCTCAAGTAAGTCATTAAAATCAATCATTAAATGTGCCAGTGGAGTCACATGATTTGTGTCCCACACCTCTGATATGAACAGCCCGGAAGCAGATTAGTTTTGGCACTCATCTACTATCTGGCCTTCATCAACTTAAGCACGAGATGGATTTTACCTTGATGAAATGTTCCCTTCCATCAATGTCCTCAATGAGGCCTTGTACCAGCTTCATGAAGTTTGCTTCGGGGGCTTCCATGACAGCATCATTTGTCTGGGTTTCAAAGCAGATATCAGATTTTAAGCTGGTTAAAGCAATAAATAAAAAATTAAAAAAGATTATAATAATACAAAAACAATCACTAACCTCCTCTATACACGATGACCGTATTCTGTCAAGATGGGTCTCAACAGCCTTGAGATCCTCTGGGTGCTCAGAACGCAATAGTTCCAGTGTTGTCTGGCAGAAATTTAACACATGGTAAAGTTGTTAATCACCATGTTTCACAGGAAATGTTTTAATATTAATGGTTGAATGCTATTTAGTTTGAAGAGGCTGTTTAACACCACTGTTCATGTTTGGATTTTCCTTGCGAAGAAAGAGGTGCCTATACTACTTGCATGACAGAGATGGGGTTGATTGAAGTAAGACTATCTCTCTGGTCAAAAGGTGCAGTAATATTCATGCTTATTTATGCATGCATGTTTCGTCTTTGGAAAAAAATACTTCAGCAAGAAAACATTTGGGTTCAAATGCCTATGCCAGAGTTCAACCAGGAAGAGTCCAACGTTCACCGATTTATCAGGAAATGCAAATAAATGCTGAGATTTCATTCACCTTTGAATTCTAACTAATTAACTATTTAAGTCTCCAATTGATAATACATTATATTATGAAGGACAATCACACCTTTGAATATTTTCTCACACACAAGTAGCTTTCCTTCTGTGGTGGCTCATTGCTGAATGAATGCAAAGAATGATGTAAGGGTTCATAGCAACATTAATCTGAAATATATAGACTGTTCCTGGGTCAAATGGTTTGGGGCAGCATAGCTTAGTGGGCAGAGCGGTCGTCTGGTGATCGAAAGGTTACAGGTTTGAGCCTCAGTTCTGCAGGAAGCATGTTGAGGTGTCCTTGACCAAGACACTGAGCCCCTAACTGCTCCTCGAGAGCCACATGGTGGCTGTTCACTGCTCCTATAAAATAGGATGGGTCAGATGCAGAGAATTATAAATTTCCCCTTGCAGGACTGATAAGAGAACTATTACTATTCATTATTAAATTATATCAAAGTTGGGGGGGGGCTCCTGTGGCATAGGGGGTTAAGGCACCTATGTTCAGTGCATCTCTGCGTCATGCAGTTGGGTGTTTGAATCCCGCCTGTGCCATTTCCAACCACAGCTGGTGGTCCAAAGTTAGTGGGGCATAATTGGCTAAGCCTCACATGGGTATAACGGTTAGGTTGGATAAAGTATTCTAGGTTCACTAGTGTCCCCCTTTGGGTCGTCCGAGCACTCGCGGTTAAGTGAAGGGAAAGTACTCTGCTTCATTCTCCTCCGATAGCAAAGTACTGTGATTTCCCCGCGAGACCGTGATGTGTAAAATAGTGAGGGCTAGTTGTAACGTGACTTGAAGGATTCACATGCTACGGCTTCTTCCTTCCTGTCGATGTTCTAGAGGGGAATCAAAGAGACCCAGCAGTAGACAACTCAGGGAATTCAGGTGGTTGAAAAAAGGGGATAAATATTTTTCCATCGATCCATCCATCATCGACCATTTATCCGAAATTGGGTCGCAGGGAAACTGGAGCCTATCTCCGTTCTCGTTGGGCGAAAGGCGGGCTACACCCTGTATAGGTCGCCAGTCTATCACAGGGCAGAGCAGTTAGGGGAACAGTGTCTTGCTCAAGGACACCTCAACACGCTTCTCTGCAGGACTGGGGTTGGAACCTGCAACCTTCCTATCAGCAAGCAACCACTGTATCCACTGCGCCATGCCGCCCCCTCCATCCATCCATCGTCAACCGCTTATCCGAAATCGGGTCGCGGGGGAACTGGAGCCTATCTCCGTTCTTATTGGGTGAAAGGCAGGGTACACCCTGTATAGGTCACCAGTCTATCACAGGACAGAGCAGTTAGGGGAACAGTGACTTGCTCAAGGAAACCTCGACACGCTTCTCTTCAGGACCGGGGATTGCACCTGCAACCTTCCGATTGCCAGGCAACCGCTCTATCCACTGAGCCATGCCGCCCCTCATATATAAATATATTTTTTTATTACTATATTGAAGTGAATTCACTTACCCTTGCTCTCAAGCCCAACGAGAGCAGCCTCCCTTCTCTTTTGCTCATAAGTTCCGGAACAGCATCCGTTACCATGGAGACAAACTCTTCCAATTTCCCATAGTGTTTTATGTTCCTCTGTCGCACCACTTCCCACATAACTGCTGACATTAGTCGTAGTGGTGGAACCAGGAGCCCGAGGGAGGACAGTGGAACACTGAAATCTGAAAGAGAAAATATGATTATGGTGTCTAATTAATTCATAAAGGATATGGATAAACTTTTATTGTACTTTAGTTTATCTATTTAGACATTATCCATCAATCAGTTACAATCTCAGAGTACTTTATATTACCACTGTGAGAAATGGTTAGATACAGTGAACAGTAGATGACAAACCCTATCCTTAGACTTTTGTTTTGAATGAAAGATGACACAAAAACATTTCTAAAGGACAAACAGGGAACAACTTTATGTACCACATCAAGAGGAATCTTTCTTCAGTCGACAAAGATGGGTGATAAGTGATGGGAAAAAAACGACATTAAAGTGTCTTAGGAAGATGTTGGACAACCAAAAGCTTCAAGAACAGCTTCAATGCTCCCTGTCACGAATTTTACAAGTCTCTGAACTCAATTGCAGTAATGGCACAATATTCCTCTAAAAGCTATTCCCTCACTTCATGTTCTGATAATGGTGGGGAAGAAAGCTAAAACATCGGACCAAATTCTCCCACAGCTTTTCAACTGGGTTGGGATCTGGTGACTGTGAAGGCCAAACGCATATGATTTACATGACTTTCTTTCATACTCATCAAGCCATTCAGTGACCCTTTTTGCCCTGTGGATGGGCCATTGTCATCCTGGAAGAGACCATTCCCATCAAGATAGAAATGTTTCATCATAGGATAAAGCCGATCACTCAGAATAACTTTGTGTTCAAAAAGGGGAACCAGAGGGTGTGTGCTAATCACAGAGGCATCATATTACTCAACCTCCCTGGGAAAGTCTACTCTAAGGGGCTGGAAAGGAGGGTCTGGCCAATAATCAAACCACAGATTGAAAAGGAACAATGTGGATTCAGTCCTGGTTATGGAACAACAGACCAGCTCTTTACACTCACAAGGATCCTGGAGGGGATTGATAAGCGGTTGACGATGGATGGATTGATGGATGGAAAACACATTGATTTGCTTTGTAGGACAGGACTTTTAATATGATCCTGATGCCAACTGTAGGGTGTTTTTAATTGTATATGAGAGTAGTGGGGTAGACGGAAACAAAAAGAAGATTGGAGCGAAAGTTTTTTGACCCCGCTTTCTCACTCTCTTTCCCTTAATTTCTATGTATTTTATGGATAATACTTCATTTTCGCAATGCTGTTTTGAGAGTTTCAAGTTAACAGTTAAATTCAATAAGTGGACTATTTTCAAGTGTTTTGTGGAATGAGGGAGTAAGCTGAACGTCAAGCTTAAGTTTCAAAAGGAACCTAGGAAACTACACCTGTGTTATAGGATATTTTCTGAAGTGTCAGGGACAGCTGCACGGAAGCATATAACTCTTTTCTCAATGTGGGTGGCTAACTAGTCCCATGAGAAGTTATGTATCCCTGAAAAAGCACATCAGGAGCAGGAAAAGACACAAGAGGAAGATCTTGAAAGTCCAACACAGACAGAAAATCCTCAGACATTAAATACTGTCAGACACAGCCTGGCCCTAGAGGGAATTGTAAATGGATTTATTCTTATATTGCACATTTCTAGTCTTGCAACTGCTCAAAGCATTTTACAATGAATGCCTCACATTCACTGAGCCCGTGGCAGTACATGAACCCACAACGCCTGACTCACAGGAGAGCACTCCTCAGCAGAACCACTGTGGAACACTGACGTCTCTAATGACAATTAGACTTGGAGCCATGCTTCAAGTGGGAGCAATCCTAATCAATGATTAAGGCTGCAAATCAGCCATCAGCACTTACAACCAGGGATGGGAAATACTGCTGATTTTCTTTTTGATCTGATACCAAGTAATACTAAGTCTAGTATTTGGATAGAAAAATTAATAATGTAAAACGTGTTCACATACTTATACATATCATATATATATATATATATATATGATATATATATCTGCTTTATTATTAAACAATCAAAGGTCAGACCTCTCTTCTGACAGGCAGGCTATGGCAAAGCAGCATATGCTTTTCTGTGTGTGGCAAGGAAGAAACCATAGTATAGACATTGAAGGGGGTCCAAATAAGAGCCCTTACAGATTTTTCTATTAAAAAGATATTCGGGGTGCCATGGTTCAGGAGGTAGAGGAAGGTGTCTAGTAATCAAGAGGGGACTGGTTCAATCCCCAGCTCCTTCAGAAAGCATGTTGAAGTATGCTGAACCCCTAACTCCTTCCTGGGCGCTGCAGCTGCCCACTGCCCCGTATAACATCCATCCATCCATCCATCGTCAACCGCTTATCCGAAATCGGGTCGGGGGGGGGACTGGAGCCTATCTCCGTTCTCATTGGGCGAGAGGCGGGGTACACGCTGCATAGTTCGCCAGTCTATCACAGGGCAGAGCAGTTAGGGGAATGGTGTCTTGCTCAAGGACATCTCGACACGCTTCTCTGCAGGACCGGGGATCGAACCTGCAACCTTCCGATCGCCAGGCGACCGCTCTACCCACTGAGCCATGCCACCCCTTCCAGATAAGACTAACAAATTAAAATTACCCTGGTAGTGTTAGAGAAACTGTGCACACACCAAGTAAAAGGAGCACTCACCTCACTTCCTTTCCCTCAAGGAGAAGTAAACCGAACTATAACTTTAAATCTTTCTAAAGAAAAAGGGACACTTTTATTTGAACTTTATTTTATTTATTTTGTTGTTGCGTTTTGAAAGAGCACTAGTTTTGTTATTTTTGTTTTTTTATACAACTAATTGCTGTCTTGTGATTGTTGTCAAGGCAATGAAGATTGTCACTGTCCAACTTAACGTCCACTCTCTTCACACGAGTCAATCAAATAATTCAAGGTATCCATTTTCTGAACCTAGGTGAATTTTAGTGTCATTACCATAAGTCTTGTCAGTTGTTAAGGCTAAGGGTGCTACACTTCTGGTGCTAGTTTTGTGCTATTAGCCTAGCTTCACCGGTTCGAAAGGTGATATTATTTGTTTTAATTTGACAGTGTAGGCATATCTGATGCAATAGCCATATGTCGGTGTCGATTCGTCATGAATCAGACAATGCGTATATTTTCACAGACCTCCAGGTTTTCTCTGTGCGGACTGTGTTTATTTTCGTACATAGTTTTTTTGCCCAGCCCTTCTCCATTGCAGAAATATTCATACTCTTTGTTCGGACACTACATCTGTACATCTGTAGTTCATCAGCAGTAAATCTGTATTGACAGGACGATCCCACACATACACTTTATATTATTTTTACACGCTTATATTTAAGCCAGATCTTAGGCGTATAGTATGTCTATGCAGTCTATGATAAATATGTTATCACTCAATGTGAATGGCTTAAACTCTACTATTATGCAAACTCGTGTCCACTCTCACCACGGTTATTTTGCCTTTCTCAGGAACCTTTAGCACAAGCCATCAGGCAGTTTACGGCTTCCCCATGAAAATTAGTCATCAAAATCATATTATATTAATTATATGCGGATGACATAATTTTGTGCCTAGATGATTTTAAAACCTCTATCCACCCTATCATTCAGGAATTTGATTATTTCAGCAGCCTGTCAGGCTACAAAATCAATAAGACGAAGTCTGCACTCATGCATCTGATTAGTATATGCATAAATGCTCCTATTCCAACCAATATTCAGACCAGAGCTCATTTATGTATCTGTGCATTACAATATCTAAAAATATACATACAATTAAAAGACAGTTTCAACATGATGCTAAGTAAAATAAGATCAGACATTCATAGATGGAGGAATCGAAAGATGTCACTTCAGGGTAGAATTAACACAGTTAAATGAACATATTGCCCCATCATTCTACCACTCGGTCCCCCTCTAAATTATTTTACAGGCATGCACACCAGGATTTCCAGTTTTATTTTGTAAGGGAGACTGCCTAGAATTTGTCTGACTACTCTGCAGCGACCCAAACTGCTCGGGGGTTTGGCAGTACCAAATTTTAAACTTTCTCAGGTCAGAGCTATCAGCACATGGGTTGACCCACATTCAACCACTGCATAGAAGTTGACTTAATCTGCTAAAATACTACCAAACAAGCTGCAAAATATTCCATTTTCTGGTATAGTGCACGGAACTATAAAAAATAAATTTGGGCCTATTATTGCAAACCCTATACAGGTATTTAAGAAAGCAGAACGCTGGCTGGGCGTCCCCTCTAAATTCTGTCAGTACACACCATTATGGTATAACCCAAGGTTATTACGTGGTAAAAAGTCATTTTATCAACCATCTGGGTCAGCGCTTGGAGTGAATACATTGGGTTATATGTATGACACACAAGGTCTTCGCTCCATACAAGATTTGAGAACACGATTTTCTCTTTCTGCATCCTCTTACTTTGTTTACTTTCAACTAAGATTTGCCTTAAAAACATATGGCGTTCCATGGAATTCTCCTCTCCCCATACATCCCATGATATGATGGATTGCACCATTATTGTGTAGATCCTCAGTCTCTTCAATCTATAGTTAACTGATACAGCACAGGGTCAAGGCTTTACCAATTGAATCCATATGGAGTAGGGAGATGGGGATTATGAATATTACTTTAGATTGGTAAAGAATATGGGACAATTTCTGAGTCATGTAAACTCAGCATTAGCTGATATACGTGATATTTTTATGTTCCTAATCCTACTTGTTGTCCCCTTAATGATAATTCTTATATCCAGCTAAAGCAAATTCATTTAAAAATAGTATTTGCAGGGTTTACCTCTGCAAAGAACACAATTTTGAAAAAGTGGTTTACCTCGGATATGTGCATGAAATTATTCTGGATCCATAGGCTGGCTAACATTGTCAACCTGGAACACACAACGGCATGGATAAATACGGCGCGACTAGTGAATGAACAAGCTTGGAACTCTTTCTCATCCAAGATAATCTCTTGGACAAGGAATAAAAACCACTAGGAAATCTTGGTTGTGATTTACTGTACCTGCTGAAATATGTCTGTTGCTTTATGTTCCGTCTTATCAACCTCACCAACTTTTTCTTTACTTTATTACCTTTCTCAATTTGCTTTGCATTTTGATATGTCTACCCCCCC
>OMLC01036700.1:18979-31464 GCA_900302585.1 Regalecus glesne
CCCCCCCCCCCCCGCATAAAACAATAAAATGGTGATCACAAAAAATAGTTTAATAAGAATATAATTACTAAAAAAAATCTGTTAAACAAAACTGGAGTCTTAATAGAAAACTAACATGTAAAACCAGGGATATTTCTTTTCTGATCCCTCAGATACTTTTCAAGAAACATTTGGTGCAAGAAATTGTTCATGGTCAAGAATATGTAGGCCCATAGCTTACGTTTTAGGATGGCTAGTCTCAGTTCCCCTATGACTCAGCCACCTACCACTAGAATGGTTTTCCCCATCAGCCCATCCCACATGGAATTCTTCTACAAAGCTTCCTCTGATTTCAGAGAAGCATTACCCGTGCAGACTTCCTCATCTGCCTTAACTCACAAGCTGGGATGGAAATCAATACAGCAAAATGGGACTTGAGTGCTTTGGCAAAGTCATACAAAATGGACCTCAAAGTCTTGGAAAATTAATGAGCAGAGTTATTGCTGAACAAGCAGAGGTAACTTAAAGACACAGGTATACACTGTTACTCTACAAGTTTAGACTAATGCAAACCCAGAGTATATACAGAGATATAGGGTAAATCATGGAAGCATATTAAAAATAACTGGTAAATATGTATTTTTTTCTAATATTATGTAGCCTACACCCATCCAATCACCCTTAGTTAGGTATGTACCATTAAGTATGTACCCTGATTGTTACCATACAAATTTGTAGCATCCATCTCACCTGCCATTCCATGTATTAAGGCATTATAACACACATAAAATCAAGATATGTTTGGTACTTTTAGATTATTAATTTCTTTATTAAAATATAATGGACCCTGAGGCTAGATAGAAAGGCCATAGTTAAGTTGTTTGTGCCTCGTCTAGCTCTTCAGTCTGACACAGCCAGGTAATACATAGCAGACCTGGTAAAAAAAATAAAAAATAAAAACTAATTTCAGCATGACAACAATTTTTCTTTAGTTTTTGAGGTGGGATGTTAATTTTGAATGTTCCTTGATGGACTAACAAAGTATGATGTTCGAAACCCATGGCAAAGCTTCAAAAGTAGCTAGTCTATGAATTACTGAAGTCATAAGAGTGTTGACCAGAGTTTTCATCTTAACAGAAGCCATGGCTTCTATCAACATGAAAGCAGTGTTCCATGGGCTTGGTATGCATCATATTGTATAGGGTTCACCTCAAACGACTTGTTTATTGTAATACTTTAAAACCAATGACAACTATTAAATGCAACTTTTGCTCAAAGTAGTCAATCTTTACCTGAACAAGGTATACTTACAGATTAAGTTTCTACTTTTGAGGCAGCCTGGGTTTTTGATGTTCCCCTGTAAACCAGACGTTGTAAAGCTTTTGCATTTTAGAACTCAAAATAAATACAACTCAGTTTTCTGACCCCTGTCTAAAGGCTCATTAAAGCATATTACAAAGTTTGTATTTGGAGGGAGAGGATACAAAGGGGGAAAAAAACTCAGAAACCTTTTACAACTTCAACCTAGAGACCAGGGGCTCTTTGAAATGTGCTACTGAGAACCAAGACAGTATACATGTTTTCCTTAAGAGTTAAAAGTTCTGTAGCTGACTTTAACTAATTCATTCCTACTATTCAAAATGAAGAGGTGGAAATCAGCTGTTGCGATTGTTAGATGTAATGAAAGCTTTCATACTCTCGACGATACATCTTAGAGAACCACTAATACAGATTACAGTAAGGACCTCTGCTGTAACCTTTGAACATAAGGTATTTCTTCAAAAAAAAATGAAAGGAAAAAAAGAGTTTTTGTCCAGGTCTGGGACACATTGAGGTAACTTGGGCAGTAATAAATTATTCAGTTCTTTAGAAAACACTACAAGAATCATATCAATAATACAAAATGTATCAAACACACATGATATAACATTTTCTTCAAACACATAGTCCCCACCCCATATACCCAGCCTGGAGCCTGTTACTGGAAGACCTAACACATGGTACATCCATGTTAAAAGTCATTCTCAGCAATAATCTTTTCACCTTTAACAGTCCCAAATTACAGTCAGGATTAATGCATTATCAGTCTCTCCGTTAGGATCACTTCACTTTCCATGTAGAGGATATATTTAATTATATTTCCATTTCTGAATTCCCCTCCTACGAAATCTTCTCTTAAATTCCACATCCTCATTCCAAATATTGAACTACAGCTTCAATCAGCATTTTTCAAACCAATTATTTACAATTTTTCTCAGTTCTGTGATGCTCATCCCCTCTAAGGCAACAGGCACACACACACAGGCAGAAAGGGTTACAACTTGATCCACTCACGTTGTTATAGTCATTTTTACATTCATATTATTTAGACCATGCTTTCCCTTTTGTTTTACAGATTTGAAAAAGGAACCATGCCAATAGAGTCAGAAAATCTATTCAAAGTGCAAAAAGGTAACTTGTTTCAAGAGGCGACTCACTCAGACAGAGAACCCTCAGAATCGACTTTTTAGTACAATAACAGTACACGCCATTTCATAAGTTAATGAATTTTACATTCCCACCTACTTATCTGATTTCATATACAATACATGTCATGTTGCTATGGTCCCCTTAGAACAGATCTTAGTCATATTTAATGCTAAGCTAACATGGCTCATAGTCCTGGGCTAACAGAGGGGTAACACTGGTACATTATAAAGCTGCGTAATTCTGATTGAAGCACAGATCCACAAAGCCCAGCTGTGGAGCAGGTTATTTCTGACCAAACATGATCACAACAATTTCTTATGACACAGTAAGCAAGTGATGCAGAGATTGAAAGGAGCAATGTTTGCGTTGCATAAACTACTATAGGATGCAATGACTAGGATTAATGAAAATGGGCTAATAATCTACACCTGGAGAAACACTTTTATTTCCCAATTAACCTAAAGAAGGGAAACCTCTCTACCAGAGCTCTGAAACTAACTGGCTTCACACAACTTGGCGATTGGCTAGTGCAAAAGCAGCGTCTCAAGCCTTTTTTAAACCCAAGATATGTAGCCCTCAATTTTTATTACCATTAACGTCAACAATATCTTTCAAATCTTCTTGATGCATGCTCAACAATCGATTCACCTTTTTGTGATATCTTTTGTGATAGCTATTAAATAGTTGAGTAAATCAGCTGAGGTTCTTCTACATTGTTGCCTTAAATCTGGTGGTTTTTTTCATACATATCTTGCCTTTACTTTGATTTCAAACCATCTAAGAAAAATACATGACATCGTAAGGACTGTGTTCGTACAGTACCAAGTAAGGATTTCTGGTCTTATAGTCACCGGCATTTATAATGACTAAGTAGGCAAAATATGCTCAGATCATCTTTTCTAATTTTAATCCCATTAATGAAAAAGGACTCTAACTTGTATGGAATAGGTTGGAGGTAAAAGATTCAAATTAGAGAAGAGTGGTATTAACAAGGTAGGCCCTTGTCATTACACTGAAATATAACACACAGTGACCAATTTCTCTCTACTTTACAATCAAATAATGTCTTTCATATTTTTGCCAATATGTAGCCAGTTACATAAGCACCCATAGGTGACATGACTGTAATTTTGGGTTTTCTTGGCTTCTATCCACTTACCTTTTGACCTGAACAATGAACCCTTCCCACTGTCCTTCTGTTTGACTTTGCAAGACCATGGAGCATTACACAACCACAAGGTACACTCTAAACTCACAGCCCACTCATCACTTGTCAACAACAGCACAACACAGTTATTTTCACATGTCTTTCAAAAAAGGGAAAGAAAAGGACATTTTCAGCCCTTCTCTGTCCATCAATTTGATCCAACCCCTTCTTGAAGTTCATGGTGGACTGGAAACAACCTAGATTTTAGACAGACTTTTTTTTCCTAAAAGCGGAAATTGTGGGCACAAAGACAGAGAGAAAGGTGAGAACTGAAGGTCGGTGGATTGAGTCGCTAAATTTACCCACTTCTGTTACCATGGTAACACTGTGACCCTCTGACCCCATTCCGCCCCTTTTCTTTCTTTTCCCAAAATACAGGTGAGTCCAAGCAGAGACTGTGTTTCCAGCTGCACTGCCCTCTCTTGTCTAACGCTCCCAGTAAGACCAATAGCTCACTGGGACAATGCTGGCAAAATTGAACTCAATCTGAGAGGCAGTTCACTAAACTAATGCAGCTCTAGATTTGATGCAGAGATGAGAGAAGGGATACAACCAGGGATGGGCATCCCAAATTCAGGAAGAAGGCATGGTGGCCATTGCAAGGGCATCACACCTGGCTTAGTGGACTCCATTTCAGTCCATCTGGCACTTCAGATTTAGTTCTCCTTCTCTTGCCTTCCTCCTTCAATCCTCTCCCTTCATCCAATCATCCATCTATCCAGCCCTTCCTTTGTGCTCCAGTAGTAGTGACTTGAAGGGGTGCAAGTGTCCCCTGATGTCCAAAGATGAATGAGTTTGGTGTGGGCATGTGTGTGCATATGTATGTTCTGTAAGAGAAGCATGGATGATGAGGAAGGTCACAATATGTTGCAGTGGAACCTGTGTGAGCCTGTGGAGCGCTCTCCTCTCCATTTCATTTTCTTTTTCTTCTTATGGCTCCGCTCAGGAACCTGTTGCCTGTCAAGGCATAGATAATATAAGAAAATTTACATTTGCATAATGGAATCAGTATGGAGAGAAAAAAAAGTCAAAAAGAGAATTTAAAAAAGGCTTCGCAGAGTGACAATCAAATCATGGGGTGAAACAGGGATGTGGGTTAGCAGATACTGAGATAAGCAATATGTAAAGTGTTACATCATGCCAATAAAGCCATTTTGATTTGAGAGGCTGTTACATTTTTTTTTAATCAAAAATGGAAAGTATCTCTGCCTGTCTGTGGAAACTGGACAAATGGCATCACTCTGCCATTACAACCCACATTGTGGTTGGAGGGGGGAATCACACCTGAACAGGCAACACACTAGTGAGCTTCAAATCCATTCATTATTAGTTTATCATCTATTTAGAATTGGTCAGATAGTTATTCCACCACAAGGGTGGCATTGTTCTGGAGGTAGATTGGGTCCTCCGGTAACACAAAGGTCCCTGGTTCGATCCCTGGCTCCTTCAGAAAGCATGCTGAAGTTTCCTTGAGGAAAACACTGAATCCCTAACTGCTTACTGTAAGTTGCAGCTAACCACTGTAGGGATGGGTTAAATGAAGAAGACACATTTGATTAAAATAATTCAATGACCAAATTAAGTGGCTTTCCATTCCTTCCGTTAGAGGGCAATGTTGGTTTACTGATCTACTCTCCTAATGTGGTGAAGATGATTTGGAAAATATACAAAAAACTTATGTTGTTTCTGTAACTCTTATATGAAAAGCATTTCCAGCTTTTCATATAAGAGTTACAGAAACAACATAAGTATGCAAAAAACCTGTCCTTCTCCAGACTTCATTTTCATCTGACACAAAAGGATAGGCATGGGAAGATAGATACACAGCACTGTTCAGCTTCATAACAGCGAATCTTGAGTTTGTATGTTATGACATGACCTCTCCATGTCACTTCCTCCTAGTAGCAGCAGCACGCTCTCTGACAGGATATGACCACATTGAGAGCATCAACACAAACCATATTCTTCTGAAATTCTATGTCTCCTCAGACAGGAAATGACTCTGGGATTTTTCCATCCTTATTCTCCCTCTTTCACTGAGAATACTTTCAATCTGCTGCCCCACCAGTATGAAAACAGTGCCATGTTCTAATAAGGGTTGAAACTCTTTCTCTGACTTAACCCTTCCACTATACACATACTCACTATACACAAAGGAACCAAAGGGTTACCAAGAAGTTGCATTCCTGTTCAAAAGGATCCTCTATGTATTCTGATTTTATTATGCACATTGATTGGGGCAACTAGTGCTAGTAAAAGTATTAAAATATAGCCCGTTATGAGCAGCCCTTGCTAAAAGTGTACCTCACCTACAGCATGCAGTTCAAAAGCAAAACAGAAATGAGAGGATTGCATTACCTTATAACTCGAACGAGCTCATGAAAGGCTTTGTCTACATTCATAGGTGGGTCCTTGGCACTAGTTTCAATGTAGGTTATCTGCAGGAAACATGAAAAAAATACATATTTAACATTCCATCCATCCATCCATCGTCAAGGGGGGCATAGCTCAGTGGGTAGAGTGGTCGCCTAGCAATCGGAAGGTTGCAGGTTCGATCCCCGGTCCTGCATACAGCATGTCGAGGTGTTCTTGAGCAAGACACTTAACCCCTAACTGCTCCCCGAGCGCCATATGTTGGCAGCTCACTGCTCCTATACAATATAGGTTGGGTCAAAAATGCAGAGAAATTTCCCCTTGTGGGACTGATAAGGGAATCCTTTCTTTCCTTTCTTTCTTTCAACCGCTTATGTGAAATTGGGTCGCGGGGGAACTGGAGCCTATGTCCATTATCACTGGGCAAAAGGAAGGAAAAATAACTGAAGCATGAATATGTTGAGGAAATTAATTTTGTGCACTGCACACAAAACCTTTTTACATCTATATCTATTTTAAGCCTATACTGATATCCATGGGCTGGGTGCATACAATTTTGGTTTGGTGGCAAACTACGCCAAATTGAGTCCTTTGGGGAGTCAGATCCATCATACTATTAACTGATGCTCAGCCATACTAATTCCTGTAATAATAAACTAGAAATGATGACCCTATATTCTTCACTGTAACATAGAGGTATCTTAATCATTTATTACCAGTTCAAGGATGACCCAGTTGGGGACACTAGTAAACCTAGAATCCTTTATCCAACCTAATCCTTATCCCCACATGAGGCTTAGCCAATTATGCCCCACTAACTATGGAACTCCAGCCGTGGTTGGAAACAGCGCAGCCAGGATTTGAAAATCCAGCTGCATGATGCAGAGATGCGCTGAACAGCGACTTAACCCCTATGTCACCGGAGGACCCCATCTCAAAATACTATACGGAAACTTAACTCTGGCCTATTTAATGATCTTCATTTCAGAGAAGACATCAGAGAAGAAAAAAGTGCTTTCCTAGAGCTTAATGACAATGATGATGTCTCACCTCATATACTGTCAGATATTATGGAGGCAATTTTTAGAGGAAAAATTATAGCAATAGCCATAGATAAGAAAAGACAAAGAAAAAAGGCTTTGGAACTGGAATGGAACTGCATAAAAATCAAAGAATTTAGAATCAAAACATAAGACCAGTTTGGTTGGAATATCAGTTCAGGAAATTGAGAAGATCCAAAATGAAATTAGAAGTTTAATCACACAAGACTTTAAAAGAAACCTCATGTATCTGAGGCAGAGACATTCTGAAAGTGGCTCAAAATAAATGTTAATATAAGCATGGAAACTGAAGAAAAAACTAGCTGAAAATAGAGTTCTTAAATATAAGACTTTAGAAAAAATATATAAAAAACGAACTAAGAGATATTCATGAAGTATTTGAAGCATTTTACAAAAAAAAAGAAATCTACAAGAGTCCCAGGAGGGAACATGGCCAAGATAAATGCTTTATTGAACACCTTAAATTTAGCAATTTTTTTTTGTGATCAACATTTTAATTGTTTTTTCGCAGGGGAGGTTACAGATATATCAAAATGTAAAGTGAATTCAGAACGGTAATAAAGCGAAGAAAAAAAGTTGGTAAGGTTGGTAAGACAGTACATGAAGCAATAGACAGTTCAGGGGGCACAGTAAATCACAACTAAGATTGCCTAGTTGTTTTTGTCCCTAGCCAAAGATATTATCTTGGAGGAGAAAGAGTTCCAAGCTTGTACAGTCACTGGTCATGCCTTATTTAGCCGCACAGTTGTATGCTCCAGGTTGACAATGTTAGCCAGGCTATGGATCGAACGATTTCCTACACATATCCAAGGTAAACCAGCTTTTCAAAATTGTTTTCTTTGCACAGGTAAGCCCTGGATATACCATTTTAACCGAATTTGCTTTAGCTGGATATCAGAATTATCATTAAGGAGACAAAAAACGATTAAGAACATTAAAAAAAATATTGAGTGTATCTGTTAAAACTGAGTTACATGACTCAGAAACTGAGAGATACGTGGACAATCCCAAAACATGTGTAAGAATGTTCTTGGTGTATTAGTGTTTCATATATGACAGTTGTTATCTACTTGCAGTTTCATGAGAGATCTTTTTTGAAATTAATTAGTTGGTGAGCTAAGATCTTAGACGTCTTACTTAAATTATCTCATATTCTCTCCAAATCTAAAGTAATTCTCCATGTTCCATATAGATTCAATTGGTAAAGCTTTGGACTTGTGCTGTAAAAGTGAACTATATATTAAAGAGTCTTGATGCATGCTCAATAATCCAGCTAGGGAAATCACAAAAAGAGGTGAATCTGTTCAGCTGGATCAGAAGTTTATTTCGTTTCTAAATAAACGTCTGATCCAGCTGAACAGATTCACCTCTTTTTATATATTAAAGATACTGAGGATCTGCCCAGTAATGACGCAATCAATCATGTTTTGGGATGTTATGGGGAGAGGAGAATTTCAGAGAACTCCATGTTTTTAAGACAGAGCTTGGTTGAAAGTAAACAAAAAAGAGGATGCAGAAAGAGAAAAGCAAAGACCTTGACTGTCATATATATCACCCAACGTAATCACGCCTAAGGCTTACCAAGATGGTTGATAAAATGGCTCTTAACACACAATAACCTCAGGCTATACCATAGTTTTGTGTTCGGACAGAATTTAGAGGGAGCGTCAGTCCAGCATTCTACTTTCGTCTATACCTGTATAGAGATTGCAATAATAGGCCCACATTTATTTTTAATCGTTCTGTTTATTACACCAGAAAATAGAATATCTTGCAGCTTGTGTAGTAATATGTTAGCAGATTCATTCCACTTCCATGCAGTGGCAGTCTGCGGGTCAACCCATGTGCTGATTGCTCTGATCTGAAAACACCAATAGTAAAGTTCAAGGTTTTGTACTGCCAAACCCACTTGCAGTTTGAGTTGCTGTAGTGCAGTCAAATGAATTCTAGACCATATCCCTTCCCAAATAAAATTGGAAATCCTGGTGTGAATGTCTTTAAAATAATTTGGAGGGGGGCACAGTGGTATCCCAAAGAAAATGAAATAGAGACGGGGCAATTTGTTCTTTTTAAATGTGTTAATTTTACCATGAAGAGACATCTTTTGTGGGGATATTGGTCTAAAGATAGAGCACTCAAATGGATCTTTTCCCCTTTTCAACAGTAATGTGATGAGTGCTGTTTTTCATCTCTATGGAAGGTTCCACTCTTGATCGCAAAATTAAACGAATCAGGCATGAGTGTGCCCACCATGTTCTACATGGAGCTCCGGTGGGTGACTATTCAAGCATGGCGGTTTGCCTTTATTGAGACATATCAAAGCTCTATGTAGCTCTTCCAGCTCTAATTTAGTTCCCAGATCATCTTGGTCTGCTTTCTCAAGGCAGGGAAGCTCCAATTTGTCAAGAAAATGTTTACAGCTAGCTTTATCATAAACATTTTTTGATATAGTCAGAATATAATCTATCTAGGAAAGTGTTTTGGGGGTGGCATAGCCTAGTGGGTAGAGTGGTCGTCTGGCAATCGAAAGGTTGCAGGATCGATCCCCTGTATATGGCATGTCGAGGTGTCCTTGAGCAAGACACTGAACCCCCAACTGCTCCCCGAGCGCCATATGTTGGCAGCTCACTGCTCTTATACATTAGGTTGGGTCAAAAATGCAGAGAAATCCAAATTTCCCCTTGCAGGACTGATAAGGGAACCATTATTATCATTATTATTATTATTGTTGTGTCTATTGGAGAAGAATGTGTACTCCCTAGCAGTAGCATTCTGCATGCGCCAGATTTCAATAAGATTTAAATCTTTGATTAATTCATTCCATAAGGTAGATGAAACATAAGCTATAGTGTCTGAATTAGATTTATCAAGAAATTGATTAAGGACTGCAATGAAATTGTCTCCCACCACTAAAGAACAGTCATTTTGTTCTAATAATGTGTTTCCAATGCAGCAAAAAAAGTATCTGTCAAGCTCATTTGGGCAGTATATGGATGTTAATGCTAATTTATGATTGTTAATGTGTACACAGTTAAATAAATGCAAGTCTTCCATTTTCATCATTACTAGTGACATTAACATCACAGGGCATTTTCTGGTTGAAAAGGATGCATGCACCCTTGTTCTCATTTCGGGTGCATGATGTTACGATTAATCTGTCATTTTTATTTAAAATCGTGACAAATCACATTGTTTTAAGTGCGTTTCTTGGATCAGGGCAATGTCTAGCCTATTACGATACAGATACCCCGGAACAGGATTTCGCTTGATAGCAGAGTTTAAGCCATTCACATTGAGAGATAATATATTCAAAGAGTGTGTACCCATTTCATATGCCTAAGATCTGCCTTAAAATATAAGCATGTTAGAACTATTCAAAGGGTATGCCTACATTTGTCCTGTCTGTACAGATGCACTGCGGATATACTACAGATGTACAGATGTACTGTTCAAAGAAAGAGTATGAATATATCTGTGATGGGGAAGAGGTGGGCAAAAAAACTATGTACAAATACTAACAGAGACTGCACAGAGGAAAAAAATGTAGGTCTGTGAAAACATAAGAAAGAAAGAAAGAAAGAAAGAAAGAAAGAAAGAAAGGATTCCCTTATTAATTCCGCAAGGGGAAATTTGGATTTCTCTGAATTTTTGACCCAACCTATTGTATAGGAGCAGTGAGCTGCCAACATATGGCACTCGGGGAGCAGTTAGGGGTTAAGTGTCTTGCTCAAGGACACTTCGACATGCTGTATGCAGGACCGGGGATCAATCCTGCAACCTTTCGATTGCCAGACGACCGCTCTACCCACTGGGCTATGCCGCCCCTATGAGCATTGTCCGATTCATGACCGATTCATATCAACGCATGGCTATAGTATCAGATATGCCCACAGTCAAATGAAAGCAAAAAATATCACCTCTCGAAGCTAAGCTAATAGCAAAAAATTAGCACCAGAAGCAACAATCAGAAGACATAGTTGCCAGCCCAACAAATGTCACATTTTAAATATTCCCAAATACCTCGTAGTAGGAATCTTGAGATTGTCCATTCGTATATCATGCATACGTTAAGAAAGTGAATTCCTTCATGACTCCCGAGTTGTCTTCTTTTGTCTGTGGATGATCTCTATGGTTCTCAATGATCATGGTCGAAGCTGTGGCGGTAGCTCCACCATCGCGCTGAATCGCCGTCGAAGTTGATCTCCATGGATGAGAGTTGATGAAACTTTTGGTGGCTTCTGGTGAGTCGAACATTTTTTTATCACCTTAAAACCCAGTTTAATCCACGTGGTGTAAATGAGGCATGGCTCGAAGCCTATGTCTTTAGCTTTCTACATGGCAGAACTGAAGCTCTTTCTCTTTGCTATAGGCACTGGACTGTAATCCAGGAAGAACAGGAGGGTGTGAACTTTTGGTGCCAAATCAGTCGGATACTGACAAGTGGGCCCATTGAAAGTGTACTTCACCGGATAAACTTGACGTGCCCTGTTAAGAATAGCTGATCTGTCTTGCCAACCCAGTAATCTGAAGATGAGGGTTTGCGGCTTGTTGAAGTTAGCTTCTCCTCCATCATATACATGATGTGCCGCTCAATGTCAATGTCTCGATCAACCAAATGAAGGGATCCACTTTGTGAGGTCAACCTCGAGGTACCCGATGCCATCCGACTCCTCGCTGCTTCGGGTAAGCCAACCAGCCTTATGTTATTCCTTCATCCCTGGTCAACTTGGGGAGCTGTTCTGATTGTGTTTTTAGCTCGATAGCTGATCGCCTATCTTCTCATGCAGCTGCCTGAGCAGAGTCCAAGCGGTCTTTGGTCCTTTTAGTAGATTTGGCTACATTTTCAAGTTCCCTGCCTATTTCTTTCACATATTGCCGGGGCAAGGATTGAGTCCACTGCTTCCCTGGCATCAAATGGTATCATTTGACGTTAAGTCTCTCTTCACATATGTATGTCCCTGTTGATGAGGAAGTTGAGGCGGTCTGTAAGAAATTGCAGGATGACCTCTCCTTCAAGAGACAGGACCACCCTTAACTCTGACCAATTGTGTTCGCTTCTAAAACTGTGTCTTCAGTCATCATACTTCATGTATGAGGGGCAATGCTACAGGCAATGCGTAAGGAGCACTTGGGCTATGGTCATTAAACATGTCAAAGAACTTTGAGCAAACCTAACGCTCTGCTTGTCCACGAGATAAGATTGTTACCAATATATAAGATGATAAAGACAAAAACAAAAAGCAACATACAAATCTAAGAAAGCAAACACAAAAAAGGCACAACTTACACAAGACACAATCAACCCCACCCTCCTCCTACCCCGACCTTTCCCA
This sequence comes from Regalecus glesne, assembly GCA_900302585.1. Classification (NCBI taxonomy): domain Eukaryota; kingdom Metazoa; phylum Chordata; class Actinopteri; order Lampriformes; family Regalecidae; genus Regalecus; species Regalecus glesne. Next base: position 31,402 of record OMLC01036700.1, read on the forward strand.
AAAGGCAGTACCCATGTCTACCCCACCCTCCCCAGGAATGCACTGCTACAGACCTTCTTGTTC
>OMLC01036701.1:3875-15800 GCA_900302585.1 Regalecus glesne
GCCCCCTATGGCTTTCTCTTTGAGGTCGTGAGCCCCTCTCTCTGTCAATCAGCAGAACAAAATACAAACTCAATGGCTCAACATTAAAAGCAGACTGAGAAACAAGAAAAGCAAAGTGAATTGATGACACCAAACTAGGGGAACAAAATAATATATATATAATTTTTTAAAAAGTGGGTGGGAGAGAGATAATGAACCTAACATAGGTGATTATAATCCTCAAAAGATCTGGTCAAGATTGAGGAATCAAATGAAGGAAGCCCCTGAATCATGCTTTCTTAGTAATACAATATTTAATTACTACAGATGTAAACTGCCACAGCCAATCCTCTTCCCAATCATTCTAACCACACACCCACCTGTCCTGGTCCTCTCCAGCCAGGGACCTGTCACTCAGTTCATCTCTGCGTTCTGAGTCTGTCTCTGAGACATTGGATAGCTCGGAGTTGGTGCCTGGAGGAAATATGCAAAGAAATAACAGCTAAAAAAAGGGTCACTCAAATGTGTAAGCACAGAATCAATGATTGGACTGCTTCCTCCTGAAGGAGATGGGGTTTAAAACCACAAGCTTTAGATTTTGATGACATGCCTACCATATCCAGAAGTGTGGTTGGGTCCTCTGCGCCCGCGACCCCGGCCAGTGTAGGAACGACTGGTGTGCAAGGAAGTAGAGGAAGCAGTAGCACTGCCATCTGTGTTGTTGCCTCCACTCCTCTCTCCCCTTTCCCCTCTCTCTCCTCTCTCCCTGTCAGTGGCTCGGTAGCCCTGAGTAACCTGCCTCAACTGCTCATCAATTTGCAGCCTTTCCAAACGCAGCTGCTCAACCTCCTGGATGGAAAGGAGTTAAAAATACCACAAAAATACAAACTGGTGTTTAAGAAACTCTTCAAGGCTTTGAACAAGTCATGCTATTCTTTAGGACATATAGGACTCTATTAAACCTGTTAGACTTTTTTCCTTCAGAATTCCATTTTATCCCCCCTCCCTTTCAGTTTTCCTATTGAAATTATTTTCACTTTAATTTACATTTGATTTTTACTGTAGGAACATTTTTGTAATCATTCACAAAAAACAACAAAAACCAACTGTTTTTTTCTTAGTATTTTGGCATTGTTGTTTTATGTGATGGTGGTTGCTTCAGTGTTTCTTACTCTATCCCACAATAATGGTTTGCTGACATCCATTAACTGCGATGTACAGTCACATGCACAAAGGCATAAAAGTGGAACAGGGTTCAGCACAAGATAACAAATAGTATATTTGAGAAAAAACATTTTACATTTGAAATTTCCTAAATAAATAAATTGTTATAAATTTCCGCAAATCTCTGAAGACCATGATTATATCTGAAATCGATTTCCATGTCTCTCCATTGGGTTTTTTGCATCCAATCTTCAGTCTGTATCGAGGAAATCATAGGACCAGTTAGGATCTTGTTAGATCATCTTTGGACACATATGGACACATTCATCATACACACATCTATGGGGCGGCATAGCTCAGTGGGTAGAGCGGTCGCCTGGCAATCGGCACATTGCAGGTTCGATTCCCGGTCCTGCGTACAGCATGTCGAGGTGTCCTTGAGCAAGACACTTAACCCCTAAATGCTCCCCGAGCGCCATATGTTGGCAGCTCGCTGCTCCAATACAATAGGTTGGGTCAAAAATGCAGAGAACAAATTTCCCCTTGCGGAACTGATAAGGGAATCATTATTATTATTATTATATCATCTATGCCTTGTACTGCTCATTCCGATTCTCTGTATAAACGTTCTCAGCTCATAATTTAGCAGCTGGCCTTCCACTTGAAGCCAGGCAAGTCCTATACACTTAAATGTCAAATTAACACAACATAGAAAGCATCACACAAATATGCAAACATACATACAAAAAGCAAAAAACAAGCCGACTTAGCAAAACATTATAGATAGGTATGCATCATCATAGCATTCATGTCCAATAAACCAATATGATTTACTTGTATACTCTGTATTGTGACTGTTTTGAATTTACTTGGAGATGAGAAAATTGCTTTATAAATTGAGTGAACTTACCATCAAATGAAAATATTTACTTATTTAGCACACGATATACGAGTTTTTAGTTTTGGATGAGGTGGTATGTTTCTGCTATTTAGCAAAAGCCAGAGCAAAAACCAAAAATAAAAAAATAACCATTATAAATATTATTGATTAACCTTACAGATATCTAAGATGTAGTTCCTGTATAGTAAGTACATGAAAGCCTACTTTCTTCATTTCTCATTGCTCAATTGTAACTGACAAACTGCAATGGAAAGACCCTTTACAAAGCATTGGTTTAAAAAAAGGCCATTAGCCTCAGCATATGTCAAGATAACACTTATGGGAGGATACACAACTTTTTACTGAAAGTTGCTATGAGTTCACATATAATAAATGGTAAATTGACTTGTATCTTATATAGCACTTTTCTAGTCTAATGACCACTCAAAGCGCTTTACATCTAATGCCTCACATTTACTGAGCTACGTAGCAGGATACGAACCCGCAACGCCCGAGTCCCAGGTGTTGGCTCTAACCACTGAGCCACTGCGGCTCATATAAATGACTGGCTACAATAAGGAACATTAGAAACCTGTCATAAACAGGCCAGAGATAGAAGTGTGATCCTTGCAGAGGACTAAGGCATTCGAGTGTAGCAAAACATCAAGCACAAATACAGTCCTTACGTTTAGGTAAGAGATGTGGTATTCCAGTAAGACCTGAACGTTGCCGATGCTCTCCTTGGTGCCCACAAAGGTGAAAGGGACCATTCCCTGTGTCAACAACACGCACGCATAACACAAAATATCAACTAATTTTATCAACAAGCATTCCTAAAGCTTAGTGGAAGCAAACCATGCGCATTAGCTGTGAAGTATTAAAACTGGACATACTCTTCACCCTAAGAAATAACCCCAATGTTTCAAGAGTACCGTTTACCATACCATGATTTGTAGGAGTACTAAGTAACAGTAGTAGTTGCAGTGAGATATTAGAAGCAGTAGTAACAGATGTGTAAACAATATTAGGTGTAGTGGAATCAACTAGCTTAAGAAGTAGTAGTAGTAGTAGCAGTACTAGCAGAAGTAGTAGCAGCAGCAGTAGTAGTAGTAGCAGCACTAGTAGCAGCACTAGCAGCAGTACAGCTATCCTTACTTCTTGTCGTGGCTGCTTGGAGTCGTTATCTCCTTCTATCCGGACTCTAACAACACCGGACTTGTCCACTATTTCCTGGATCACCTTACCGTTTTTACCAATGACCTTACCTGCAGACAGACAGACAGAAAGCATGAGAAATAATCAAATAAGCGAGACGCAAAAAATGATAGGCAATGAGATTTGTGAGAAAACTATTGAAAAATTGAGCATTTATTTATGCACTCATCTTTTAAGTCACTTCTTGAGACTGCTTTGTGGAAGATTTCTATTCTCTCCAGCCCTGTCTTTTTGTTTACTTTAACACGTAAGGCTGCTTGCTCACAAACACTTCTTACAGAAACAGAATGTTGTTTTTATCAAAATAATCAGGAACCCTGCAGGCCAAACTATAGCAGAAATAAGGACTGTTATACTGTGATTGACTGCTGAACAGGGCTGCACTCAAATACTTTCAACAACACAGATACAGCATTTTCAATTGCTGTAAAAGTACCTCCAAACCCCTAAAACTCAAACACAATTAACGTGTCACCACCTGCAGAGTGAATGTCACATTGTGCACAATATATCACAAGGCCTCACAGTTAGACTTGAACCAATTAGACATGAGTGAATATGATGGACTGGGCTTAGCCTGAATTTCTTACAGGATTATTCTCTTCTGTGAATTATAAATAATTTCAGAGTTTTCTTCACAGCCAACATATCACACCTACACCTGACTGACCTCTCTTCAATGTATCCTTCTCTAAGTAGTTCTTAGCTGTTCTTGTGTGCCGGCAGAACAAATTCAATGTAATACCCAACAGCTAAAGTATGCATCCAAAACAACTGAATGCCTACAATGAATACAGATCCCAGAGGCCGCCACTTTTTTACATAACTGCTGGAAAAAGAAATACCCGAGTATCTTTTGGGATCAAGTGAACAGTAAGCACACAGTGCACATACAATGTTTTCAACTGGGATAGCTGGACTCTTGTAGGTAAGCCATTCCTTCTCAAGAAAACATAGGAGAGACATTCTCAAACTGCAGAGTAGAATCAACTTTCATGCTTTTCACAAATACACTGTGTTCCTGAAATGTTCAGGGATCCTTCCAGCATAGGGTTAATAGGGGCATTCATGGAAAATTTTCCACTTCAAGACCATGTAACATTTTAAGGAAAATGCCAGTATGGACTTCCGTGACTGAAAGCAGTAAAATGGCAGGGAAGTGCACGTAAAGGGTTAAGCCCATCTAATGGGACACCTTCAACATGAAACAAGTGAACCAATCACAAGACTTCACTGATGAACATTTGAATCCATGATGGATGCCTAGCCCCACAGATGACTTTATAAGTATTATAGAAGTTCTTTTTTTCCATGAAAGTGCTCGAAACTGGAAAAATTCGGAAGTATGGGCGCTCCTCTTAGTCTGCAGAGAATGAATTTGACAACTGACAACTTCCCCATATATTCCACCATTGCCATGGAATATGTGAAAAGAACTAAGGCAAAAAGAGTTCCTGAATGTAGCTAGAACTGTGAATAGGGAAAATCACTAAATGTGGCATAGCTCAGTGGGTAGAGCGGTTGTCTTGCATCAGAAGGTTACAGGATCGATCCCCGGTCCTGGATATAGCATGTCGAGGAGTCCTTGAGCAAGACACTTAACCCCTAGCTGCTCACTTGATGTACGTCGCTCTGTACAAGAGCGTCTGCTAAATGCCTGTAATGTAATGTAGGTGTCTAAAAGGTTATCTAGTAATTTATAGGGAACTAAGGCTTTTTGGATTCTTTATTGAGTTTAAGAAACCGCTCATATGTGTCATAAGGTGTGAAAGAAGAGCCTGTGAAATACATAAAAGATTGCATTCCCAAAAGGCTAAAAAGGCATTTGGATGTGAACCGTTATCAAGGTTCGTTGCCATGGAAAAACCAGATTTCTTTTCTGATAGACAAATGGCAAATATATCAATAGTGGTGCGTGTTGATTCCATTTTTTGATTTATATTGTGCCAAACTAAAGATAAAGGCCAGTGCCAGAATACTGATATCCTTTCTGATATAGATTTATACTTTGTTACAGTCAGAAATGAGCATTAAAAGAGCTATACCCCATGGGTTTGGCATGCATTAGTAGATTTTGGGGCTTAAGTTAGCCCAGGCTTGATTAAAAATCATAACAAGCAGGAACATCAGCATCTACATACCAACAAGATGTCTAGGCACCTGAACAGAGTCTTCAAGAAACTCAAGAAAATTCCTGGCCTTCTTCACTGCCTCTTCAGTCTAAAATAATAACAGAATAAATTTACATACAGGACACAATTATAATATCACACTCCATAGCTGAGAGTTAAACAAACACTTCTCTTAACCACCCCTTGCTTATTCTTAATAAAAATTAAAATCCATCCGGTTCACTCTTATGTTCTCTCACATACCTCCCCATAAATCCTGAAGGTACCCGTCTCCTCATCCAGCTCAATTGCGGTGACGCCTGAAACTTTCCGTGCCTGCTGGATGTTGCTGCCATGGCTACCAATGGCCAGTCCCATCAGGTCAGGTCGCACAATAAACTCTTCCTGAAAGGATGATGCCAGCTGCTTGGAGCTCTGGATGGACAAATGCATAAACAAAACACAAGTTATACCTGCTGCAATATTTTACTGACTGATTATTTTTCTAAATTTTATTCAAACATTTGGTCATTTCTCTTTGTTGATTCTGCCAGCAGTTTGCTCAGATAATATTGACCAACTGGGGATCGGACACAGGCTTTAGGTTAGTATGTTACAAACCTGATCTCCTAGTGACCAACAGTCAGATTGTTATGGTTACTAACTGACCTCCAAGTGTTTTGTGGCTTCTTGGTTGCGTGACATCAGCATCAGCTTGGTCCTGATGCTTCGCAGGTGCATGTCACTCAGCAAGGAGACACGCTTTACTGTTGCTTCATTGGTAGACTGTACACAATCAGCAAGACCAAGAATGTGTACAAACACAGATGAAAAAAAAGTAAGAATTAGAATTTAACTGATATTTTACTGACAACTGGAAATGTAACTACAGATTTTTTTTGCACAATACACAAGTGTGGCTACATTACTTAGTCAAACTGTTTCTACCACAGCTTTACAGTGTAAGACTATATAGAAAAAACACAGAACAGGACACACCATAACGACTAGCTCACTAGTCTCAGGGCAGTAACTGATGTGACACGCTCCCACAGCCTTCTTGAAGTCTTTGTGGGCATGATCATTCTGGCACCTGAAATACAAGATGAAGGAATACCTTTAAAAAGCCTAACCATAAGCCAAACAGTTAAAGAAAATGAAAAGATATTCCTTTATTAGTCCCACTGGGGGAAATTGTGGAAAAAACCCTATCATAGGAAGCTAAAGCATTATCTTATTTAAAACCAAAGCACTGATCCGTGTTCTCAACATCCAGGGACATTAATTACCCAGTTTTTTAATTCTATACCCACCGTATGATTATAAGTTACAAATAAGACACATTTTAGGAATGAAAATTATCCACAAAAATCTAAAGGATTGAACTATAACTGCTGTTGTCTTTTATGTAACTTGTTTTTTAAATATCCCTTTTTCCCCACCTGAATTCCCCAAGTTGCCTACTGCTAGGCCAGTCTCTTTGATGCCCCTCTAGAACATCAACAGGAAGGAGGAAGCCGTAGCATGCGAATCCTCCAAGTCACATGACCACTAGCCCTCACTATTTTACACAACCTCGTGGGGATAGCACAGTGCTTGGCTGTTGGAGAACAAAGCAGAGTACTTTGCCTTCACTTAACCGTGACTGCCCAGACGACCCAGAGGGGGACACTAGCAAACCCAGAAAACTTCCAACCTAAACCCCTATACCCATTTGAGGCTAAGCCAATTATGCCGCACTAACTATGGACCTACGGCTATTGTTGGAAATGGTGCAGCTGTGATTTGAACACCCGACTGCATGATGCAGAGATGCGCTTAACATCGCCTTAACCCCATACGCCACCGGAAGCCTACAGTTGTCATTTTGAGTGCTTTGCAATATGAATAGTTTCCATTATCATAAAGTCATGTTTATGAGGCCACACTGTACATATAGCTCCTTTAGGTCAGGTGGGAGTGGCACTGCTTGTGGACTAAAATACCCATAACTCCCCAATCAACCTTACAGGTGATCTCCACTCATCATCTCGCCATGGTATTATTGACTAAAGTAACATGATAGCTGGTGACATAGCTTTGCCCATAAAACTGCAAAAGGCTTGAAATTTATTCTCTCTTGCTGTGGACTGGTACACATAATCTTTCTGCATGAAGAACAAAGGGCCGCATGTTTTCACATTACTGCTGGCCAGACTTTCATTGGAAGATAACCAAGTCCTGTTCATCCACAAATCAGTTGTTATATAAATATTTAACTTTAACTGAGTCACACAGTTTGTTTTACAGAAAGAGAAAACTACCGGATCCCTTTTAATTTCTTAAATGCTGATGCCATCTAAACTAAGTATCAGGACATAGCTAATCTTAATGGTTTAGTTGTAGTTAGTTTAATAGTTGGGCAAATTATCTCATGTGAGAAAAGTGAAAATCACCTGCAATCTAGATACACAGTGATTCATGTAGGAAGAGTTATATCGGCTGATTTTTAGGGCCTCCGGTGGCATAGGGGTTTTTAGCACCTATGTTCAGTGCATCTCTGCATCATGCAGTTGGGGGTTCGAATCCCGGCTGTGCCGTTTCCAACCAGGGCTGGAGGTCCAAAGTTAGTGGGTCATAATTGGCTAAAGCTCACATGGGTATAAAATGAAGAAAATAAACGAAAACAACAACTTTTCTTTTGTTTAAATCTTCCCAGGTTACTTGAAAATTGTACAATCATTTGAATTAATTTTTCTATTCAGCTACAGTTTATAATTAGTGTTGATTAACAATATTTGATTTCTTTTTTTCAATTGATTTTACAAATTCTTTTCATTGAAGTAAGAAGTCATCTGTAACTTTTTGTGACAGTATTTACTGAATGGCTCCAGTAAATGCTGTCACAACGAAGGTACTGCAAAAGTACTGCCAACCAAAGTACTCCAATTGGCACAACATTGATTATTCCATCAATATGAATGGTTTCATTATGTGACCGGACTACTAAAATTATTGTTTAGTGATATTCGAGACTAATTTGATACAACCAATTGGTCACACGAGGCAGAAATAGCAAACTTAAATTAGGAGCTCCATTGTATAAAGAGTTGGGTAATATTCCTCCACTTTAGATGGTATACTGCAGTTGCAGCATTTTGTCTTCCTATGTGTAATATACATGTATAGCTCTAACATTAATTGCTATATACCCAAAAAGGCTTATGTTAGAAAGAGTCAGTACTTGTTGTTTTTTTTCAGCATGGTGATAATAGATGGTTACCTTTCATGGCTGTATGTATGCACAAGCATGCGCTCACGCACACACATATACAAAATCACTTGCGTGACAAAGGCTAGAAGTATGCCTTTCACTTGATAGTTTATTGATCAGGTACTCTTAACCATGGTAATGGAGGTAGTTGATGATATGGTTGCTGCTACTGTAATGTACTGTACATACGCGTCTCGTAGATCCTGAGGGACAGGGACAGTGCACTTGTAGAAGGAGCTCTTAGCGATGGGCTTGTTGGGGTTAACTGGACGCAGACGCTCAAAGGTCACAATTTCATTGTAGGTGGCATCGCAGGCTGCATACTCAATCACATAGAACTGCAAAGTCACATATACACGCATAAAGACACATAAACAAACCATGATTCCATGTGAAAAAAGCCAAGAAAATGAGAATGGGTTCCGGGCAATTAGGGGTTCAGTGTATAACCCAAGCACACCATAACATGATTTAGCAGGGGCTGAGGATCAAAGCACCAAACTTCAGATTACTAGACGACAACCCAGACCGCCTGAGGTATGCCACCTATTCTTAATTGTTCTTAAATGTAATATCATCCTATACTAATTTGTATGGAAACATTATTACTGCAATATATATATATTCATTTTAAACTGCACTCACATCTCCCTTCATCATGCGGACTTTAGCCAGCCACCAACCACAAGGCTCTTGGTCATTGGCTCGAGAGAAGATCTAAGAAAAGATGAAAATCAAAAATAGAGAGATACCAACTGACTTTGAGCAAGAGGAAAAAGGTGTCAATGAAAACAAATTGTACTAAACATAAAAATGAGGCTCTTTTTGGATGTATGTCTGTCTCTATGTTCTTCTCACCTCTACCTCTTCCCCTTCTTTGATATCCTTCTTGCCATCAGGTGGAGGTGGCATCCTGACATCACTGAAGGGCACCTGGCGTTCTGGCTGCCAGCTGGAAGAAATAATATTATAACAACAACCACATGGATAATAGCTACCACTCTGCAAAAAAAGGAGGATACTCTCATTCCTACAAAGAACTGGGTGGTGATCAGCCTTAACATACCCAAGAGCAAGAGGTTTATTCAAGTTTAAGATAAGATAAGATATTCCTTTATTAGTCCCCCAGGGGGAAATTAGGTGTTACAGCAGCAGTGTAGAAAGCACAGTAAGAGACGATGAACAGTGTACCTTCAGAAATCAGGTGCGGAAAAGTACAATTTGACACAGAACAAAATTAGCGAATCATTTTCAAAATCACTAACAATTGTGCACCAACTATCAACCACTCTCTTCTGTAAAAAAAAAAGCTTTCGAGTTGATCCTCTTCCCAGCTAGAACATAGGACCAGGAAATCCCGTTTATTGTAGCATATCTCCTCTTATCTGATGATATCCCCATCTAACCCGTGATAGAATAGTGCTTTCAAATAGTTGATAGAAAATCAGGAAATGGATACAATCAATATGTAGGCTGATACCAAATAGCTGGTGACAAGTTTCTGTTCTGCCCATAAAATTATATAGTTTAAAACAAATCAGACTTTACTTAAAACAGTTGGAATAGATGTGGCTGGACAGAGACTCACTTGTTCTCAAAGGCAATGGTGAGAGAGTCATCATGGACATCTTTGACAAAGCCCTGAAGGGAGAGATAAAAGTTATATCAATGTAATTAAACAACTTATTGAAAAAGGCTTTTATAGTTTCAGAATGGCAGAGAACAAAATCCATCCATCGCAAATTCTTATTCTACATTACTAGCCATGATGTGGTGGTTAGTTTAATGGTTTTAGAATTAACAATCCTAATTTATTCAATACAAGATGCTAGTGAAGAGTACGTGAAGACGTCCTTTTAGTCCATTATGTATATTCATAGTTGATACTGGGATAGACAAAAACGAGGAAATAGGACACGTTACAGGATCTTAGCTTTGTGTAGTTTTAAGGCCACTTAAACACATAAAGAACACATTGATCTTTTAATGGTATTGCTGCTAGACCAAGCCGAACAAAAAATTGATCAAAAACTGCACTATGGTAAGGTAGACATACTAATCACACATACTACGGAGTCGTAGGAGCACAGGGTCTCAGCTTAACTGAATGGCAACGGTATGAAAAGAGGGAGTGCAACTTGTGAAATCTGGGTTACAAGGGCAGAGGGGAGCGATATGTGACCGAGGGGAGCGAAAGGAACATGGAGGAGAAACTGAGGGATGGGACGGAGGAAGAGGAGTGGCAGAAGGACATAAAAAGAGAGTAGTTAATCAGAGAAGGAATGGGAGGGAAAATAGTGAAACATTTATCCGGGCAAGCAGCGAGTGCCTGGAAATAGCTTTTGAGTTAAGGGTATCAGTGACTATCCCAACATAACAACTGGTCCAGAGTGACAAGGAACAGCTGACAGACACACAGACATAGACACAGACACACACGCACACAACATATCTTAGGAGTGATGTAGTATCAACTAATAGACATAGGGCAGCCAACCGCAAGCTATCCTACTATCCACTGAACCATTGACAATTCTCTAAAGTCACTTACAAAATATAACACAATCTAATAAACACTACGGTCAATGATTGGAGTATTCAGAGCAACGTTCCCTCCGAACAATCCAAATGAATGTCCCCGTTACCATAGATTTAAAACTTGTTCAACGACGTATGTAACACCTAACGATTCCAGGTATCCAGATTGTTAACTTCGGCTAGCTAGCCAGCCTAACGGTTAAATTAGGCTAGCAAACAGGATAACAACATTAGCTTCATACAGCTATGACAAAATACCGAGGAAACAGCCACAGCTACCTTCAGACCATATGGCTCACATTGCGTGTATAAATACCACCTATCTGAAAGTCGAGTCTTGACAAAACGCAGCTCACTGATCATAGTGGGTAGCTTGACGTAACAGATATTAGCTAATTTAGCAGGCTAAGCTAACTTCACTAGCGTCGCTCACAAACGACACTTGGTTTGTTCTTGCAAAGTGATGCTATGCTAAGTTAGCTTAGCTGGATAACTTCAACTAGCCATCCGGCGGAGGTTAAATCTGTCACATTGCGAGCAGGTGTAGTATTTTCCTGTTCATATTTACGCTAATATGGTATTATATGACATACATTATGTCTTATTTTGCGAAAAAAGATCGATATTTACCTTGTAATAAGCTCCGTTCGAGCCACGGACTTCCACCGCCAGTTCCTCCATATTGAACACGCAAAGGCTGCTGGGAGGACAGGTGCTTGTTGAAGCGTAAAAACTTGGAAGGCAGCTAGTGTTGGAACAACGGACACCTGAGTCCGGATGCACAC
>OMLC01036702.1:0-11988 GCA_900302585.1 Regalecus glesne
TGAATTAAATGCAGGTCTATTTTAACAGGTTTTCAGTCGTGTCCTATAACAGGATACAGTTTGCTGATCATTTTTCCCCTGAGTTTTTCCCCCACATTATTCTAAGATGATATATTAGGGCGAAGCGTGTTAAAGCGAAATTAAATCTTCTCCCTCACACCCTTAAAATGAACAATTTGATGAGATGAGAAAATTCACATTTTCATCCCATCATAGCAGAGCAGGCAAATATCAGTGTGGTAATGATCTGGGTTGTTTGCTATGTAGATGTTCCCCCTTGGTTTGTTTTGTTTCTCCATGTTACATGGCTCTGTGATTTATTATGAGAACATGTTGGACTGGTACTGTCTTCTTGTACTATAACACATTATATACTGTTCTAGAAATGGAAAAAATGAAGGAAAATCTGTCTGAAAAATAAAAATAAAACACCTCTCTAATCACTAAGCATCTGTGCTCCCCATGCTTTCCAGGTCCGTGCATCTAGCATCAATTGTCGGAGAGTCACCTACCGGACACAGCCTGACCTTTAACCCCCCTCCCCGAAGCCCTGCATGGACCTCTGCATGTGTAATGTGCCAGTATGTTCATAGTGGGATTCATGTGCATGGTTGGTGTCCACCCAGTCTGTATACTTCTGTACGGTCAGAGGTCACGTGTGCATTGCTGTGGTTTGATCCCCCCCACATGTCTACGTGTCATATGACGCACGACAGGAAAACTGTCCATGTTGATGAGCTGAACGCTGCAGCCCCTCCGCAGCATCCAGCCCGGTAACAAGCCCGCACTTGGTGGACATCATGGTAGCTGCACTGGTGTTAGAGTAACTAAACCTTCCGGAAGTTTCTAGTTCGGCTGCTTCTTCCCCACTGAGCAGAAAGACATTGTTGAACCTGAGTTTTAGCCATTGCTCAGCAAGCTTGAGCTGCCATATGTGCTCGTTGGTCCCCACCTGCCTTCCTTCCCATTTGGCTTCAGCAGTGAAGTCCTAAAAGGTTGTGTGCCTTGTCATTTTGCTCTGCTCCTGCCCGACAGCAACCGTTCAAATGAGCTACTGCAGCTCCACGTCTTAGATGGAGATGACTCAATTTGCTAGACTATTTACATTGTGTTTGCTTGGGGTTGTGCTTGGCCTGAGCTAACGGGTTAAACTGATGATATAGCCAATTTTACAAATCTCTATGAAGCAGTGGGGGCAACACATGGAAAACTAATGTTGTATACCTGCCCTGGACACCCATGGGTCCAGCAAACTGGGTATCTATACCAGTATGTGTACTGGGCGTAGGGGTGGGATTGCTCCGTAGGTAGGGTGGTTGTTCGGTATCAGAGATCGGTGGTTTGATCCCCGACCCTGCAGAAATTGTGTCGAGTTGTCCACGAGCAAGACACTGAACCTCCAACTGCTCCCTGAGCATCAGGCGGCAGCTGCATTCCCTGCTCCTATACAATAGGATGGGTTCAATGCAGAGAACAAATTCCATTGGCCTTGGTTGTGTGGCGAATGAAAGAATTCGACTACATGTCATCGGGCTGCGGTAGCTCAGTGGTTAGTCTGTGTGCCTTGGGAACTGATGACCCAGAGGCAGCGGGTTCAAACCCACCGCGGAGATGTCAAGGACATCTGGCCTTAATCCCACCAAGCTCCATCTAGGTCCGTGTCCGCCCCCACAGCATGGGGACTAATTGTGAAACAGGCCTGTCTATTGTTTTGATGCATGCTCAATAATCCTGATCAGGGAATCACAGAAAGAGGTGAATTGGTTCACCTGGATCAGAAGTTTATTCAGAACCCATGGCCACTGAATGTGCAGTTAATCACCTAATTTGCATATGAACCCAGCCTATCGTTGTCTGGTATCAATGTACTGTTTATAAGGGGGGTGCTATTATTCAGCTCAGACTGAAGAAGTCCCCTGTTTGAGTGACGAGACGTTTCTGAATAACCTTCTGATCCAGTTGAAGTGGTTCACCTCGCTCTGTGAGGTCTATTCAGTTTCTTAAGAGGAACTTGACTTGGTCTGCAGTTATAACTCCCCGTGAGCTTCAAAGCCAGGCATGTGAGTGTATATCTCATACAGTAGTAATGAGCTCTGCCTCTGCATTTCCCTGTTCCAGCTTTTTAATCCTTCAAAGCTGCGAGTGAATATGGGCCTGCTTTGTCTACACACAAATACTGGAACCAACACCCTGAGTGAGCCCTGGGCCCAAGGGTCAGCCTGACATTTGATTAGCATGTGTCTCGGAGGCATAGCTCAGTGGGTACAGAGGTCGTCTGGCAATCGGAAGGTTACAGGTTCGATCCCCGGTCCTGCATACAGCATGTGGAGGTGTCCTTGAGCAAGACACTTAACCCCTAACTGCTCCCTGAACACCATATGTTGGCAGCTCACTGCTCCTATACAATAGGTTGGGTCAAAAATGCAGAGAAGTCCAAATGTCCCCTTGCGGGACTGATAAGGGAATCATTTATTTATTTTTATTTAAATTAACAGTAATATGTACATCATGAAATCTGGCCACATGAAACTTTAACATTTGATTTCCACTTTCTTCCACAGTCTTTTATAACTACACCAGCACTTCCTTTTGGACTCGGGTTAGTTGTGTAAAAACACACCCTGAGTAAGTAAAAGCAGACTGTGTGTTTGCAGTATGCAGGCCTTGTGTTGTCGCCTGTGTTTGTGTACTCGCATATGAAAAGTTTCAGTCCTTGCATTTGTCAGTGAAGTCTCAGTGCCAGACTGTTTTGGAGTAGCACACAGTGATCTATACCTGGTGTGCTATATACAATAAATTCATTTTTATTCAGGGTTATACATCAGCCTAAGGCAATATATGAACTATTTCACAAATAAAACTAGTGGGTAAACAGAAGTCAAGTTTGTTAATTCTCCACTATATCTAAGTTCCCTGCTCTGCATCCATCTCTACATTCCTGTTGGCTAAATAATGCAGAATTTGGGTGGGTGGTGGCTCCCCCATGGAGCCAGGGCCAGGGTAGCAGCTGTCCCTATCAAGACACTGGTCAGAGCTGTCATGGCCTGTCTCCACCATGGCTAATTACTTCCTACAGGCCGCCAGCATGGGACTGCAGCTACCAGCTGGGAGAGGATAGCCAGATGAGATGAATGGAGTTTAGTATTTGGTCAAGGTGTGTGTGTGTGTGTGTGTGTGTCTGTGGTATGTGAATGTGTGGTGGTTGTAGTGGTAGTTTCAGGTTGTGTGTGTGTGGATCCCATTTAAAGTGCATCCAGGTATGTGTATAACCAGAAACTAAAAATATATCCAAAAGCCTAGAGAAGTATATTACAGATTACTACACACACAGCTGCACATACACAAGCACTTAACCATTCATAGTGTAGAACAGGAATCCTGGTTTGCGTACAAATCAAGCAGATTACTTTATGTTAGTGTGCTAAGGGGCAGTGCATGTACAGTATGGGCTAAGGATAAATGAATATCTGTTTCAGATAACTATTCATGCTTTAGGGTGACCATCTAAGTCCTTTGTCATTATTGCCCATCATTCTGCTGTATAGGGTGTCTGCAATTTCTTTAAAAGTGGTTTAAAAAAGCTTATATCAGTGCAATAATTTGTATAATAGTTTTACCTGGAATTAATCCTGAATTAAGCCCACACACACACACATACACACACACACAAACAATTCTATTACAGGGGGCATCTAGCTAATGGACAACGATGTCACACACCAGCACATCATGACAGGAAGGGAGCTGTTTGCAGTGACACACAGGCTAAAGTGATGAGAACAATGAGGCTGATAGAAATATATCCTAGGGGTAAAAAATGTTAAAAAAAGAAAAAGATAACCTGCCATCATATTTTCTCTCAAGAAATTGTGTCGCTGTTTTTCGCTCCAGTGAAGATGTTTTTGTCATTGTGCTCATGGTTGTTGCTTCCCTGCAGTGGATACTGGTGAAACAACTGTCACCAGAGATGATTAATTATCAGTCACTCCAACCATGCGACAAATTGTTAAATAAATTTGCCTTGGGTTTCAGAGAGAGAGGGGTCGGACTGGCAGTTGACAGAGTCCCGAACAGATTGGAGACAGAGGATCAGGCAGAGGGCTGTGAACAGACTGATAACAGACAATGAGCTGGGGTGTGAGGCAAGTAAGCGCTGGGTTTAGAGAAATTAGCTTGTGACTTGGAGAGTTGCCAGGTCCAATCTCTACCAGGTAAAAAGTGGGTGGCCCAACATGACTGACGGACACCCTACCGTTGCCCTCAATTACTTCTGATTGCTTTGTTCAAGGTAATTATCCCATCATCATATCAATGGGCCTAGGCCTGGGTGGCATCAGAAGACAGTAGCTGTGTTTGGATTATTCTTACTACATGCTAATGGAAAAGTAAGGGGAGGAAAGCATCTTTTATATGGTCATTGTGTTCTTAGAATGAAATGTGTTCCCTGTATTTAACTATTCTATTGTATTGGAGCAGTTGGCAGCTGCAGTGTCCCCAGTGTAGTCAGAGGGTTCGGTGTCTTGCACAAAAACACTTCAACACGCTTTCGGAATGAGCCAGGGATCAAACCAGTGACCTTGCAATTATTAGATGACCCACCCTACCTCTTAAACTAAGCTGCCCCCTAGGTGGCGTGTGAACTTCACTGTGTGAGAAGTTAGTGTGCGTATTGAGTGTGTGAAAGGAGTGGATATGCATGTGTGCAGATGAGAGTGCAGGTGTGCATGCATATGAGCATGTGGCATTGTGCATTTTCCTACGTGTATTTCTCCATTTGCACCCTATGCCTTTGTGTAAACGTGCCCTGTAGCAATATCAAATGGACAATAGTGGCAAGCAAATATTAAGTATGGAGTTTATCGTCCCAAAACGATCAAACCCATCCCATAATTCATTGCGCCTTTTGTCTTTTTCATGGAAATGAATGGCCCGGGGAATATTTCACACAGTAATATCACAGACAATGACGCAAGAGGGGCAGGGGGCCTCATTAAATCCAGGGGTGAATTGGCATGAATAGAATAGGTATGACAAAGGCTATATTTGTCCCTAACCATCACCATAACCATAACCATTTCTTTTGTCTTGACTACACTCCACCCGTGATGCTGTCCTGGGGCCATATGAATTTAGTGAGGAGAGAGCTGCTGCAGCCTTCAACACCAAATTCAAACATATCTTGCACCAACTTAATGATGAAATATGTTTGGAGCCTGAATGGAGGGCCAAGCCTATATTCAAATGGATACCCAAGAAAGTTCCTCCTGGAGTTATGGTTCCATACTGTATTCTAGGCCTGAATATTATGTCCCAGTAGTATGCAGCATACACTGCATGCTTTAAAGAAAGGAAACAAATGCCACTTTATCTGGTCATTGTATTCTTACAGTGAACTTTGTCCTCTTCCTTTAACCCATTCTGTTGTATAGGAGCAGTGGGCAGCTGCAGCACCTGGGGGACACTCAGGGGGTTCCGTGTCTGCTCAAGGACACTTCAACACACTTTCTGAAGGAGCCAGGGATTTCACCAGTAGCCCCTACTTCCCGAGCCATGCAGCCCTCCTGGGTATACCACCTTAAGTATGTACATTGTACTAAAATGTGGATACCATGAGCAGCAGTCAGCAACAGACAGCTTTGGTAGGGGGTTGGGTGTTTGGATGATGGGCCGAGTGGTACAGTGAGTATAAGGAATGGTTCATGTAGACAACAACATTACCTAATCAACCCCTCTCCCAATATATGTATAAGCATCTCCATGAATAAATGCATCCATAGGTTTGAGCAAGGGGAGTAAGCCCGTGGACTGTTTTCCACTGGAGTGAGCTGTGAGCTTTTGTTCGCAGGCCCTAAAGGGGAAAATAAACAAGGGACCAGGCCTTTCTGAAAAGGAATCGCTTGATTGAGCCTGACATCTGACTGTGTGCTTCACAAATAGCACGCGGTGTACCCAGCCATCCCTCCTCTTGTGTGTCCTTCCTGGCCCTCAGCCTTCAGCCCTCAGCCTCTGCATGAGCTGAAAAGGCTCAGCCATGCCCAGCAAATAATCATTTTATTTTCAATCATGGAGACAGTTAAATGACCACAATCAGGCAGCCAGGGAACTAGACAGATGTACTATCAGCAAGTTTTACCAGGGAAATAGAAAGACACAAATACAGAGAAGAAGAAAGAAAATGGTGGTTGAAAGAGCTGGCTAGAGCTTTGATGTATGTGCAGGTGAATAAACAGGGGTGGCAGTTGACACAGAGGCAGACAGAAAGATGAGCAGCAAGTGAGACGGGAGGGATGACAGTGCAGCGAGGCGCGTAAAGGCAACTGGTACCCGAGTGCTGTGCTGTGCCTCCCGCGGCACGGAGGGCAGGGATGGGTGGAGGAGGTGGGTAGGGAAAGGAGGGGCAGGGCTGAGAGTAGAGGAGGACAAGGAGAGAAACGACGAGGGGTGAGAGAAGTAGGAACAGAGAAAGAGTGGACGAATGGAAATACGTCAGTGACAACCAGAGAAACAATAGATTACCTTTAACTTAGCCAATACTGCGTGCATGTCCATACATGATTAGAAGGCACATGTTTCCGTGTGTGTGTTTATGTATTGCACTTTACACCTTTGTGTGCGTTTGCCCCTTTAACAAGCTGAACATCACTAAACACAGCCAGGATGCAGCGTTAGTCGGGAAGATCCTCGGACGGAGGCCATAGACTACACATGAAACGCACATGTCCGTCAGCAGCCTCGCCACAATCGTTTGAGTCGGAGAGATCCAAGGGTCAGAGAAGAGCCCAGCCATCCAACAATCATGATTACTGTGCTCCGACTATTGAAGTTTCGATTTAACCCCGTGGATTTCTCCGTGCACCTCCTCACACCTCTCCTCTAATCGTTTGACCTCATGACTTGTGATTAGCAAATGCAAAGCTAAGACATCCTTGAGCACTGGTTGTAGACCTGCACCAGAATCCCGCTGGAGAAAAACTCACAACAACCAAGAGGCCAAATGTATTCCTTAACTTATTTGAATGGATGGTTTTGGGGTTTAAACTCATTCAAATGATCTTAAATGGTAAATATTTTCCAATTCATCATTTTAAACCATAGCTTTGTGTGAGGGGGGGGCTTATGAAGCATATTCATCAGTCCTGTGGATATGTCTGTATGAAATATGTTTATACATGACCTATCACTTCATTGTTGCCCTTGTTTGACTGATTCAATGGCAAACGCATACATCACGGCCGTCCAGATGATACTCGGGTTGCGATATGGGAGTCATCTTGCAGACCTTATTTATAGAACCAAAACAGTCATCCATCCTCCACCTGATGAATCTAATTTGGGCTTGTGGGAGGCTGGCACCTATCCATGCAGCCATCAGTCAAAAGAGAGGGGGGACACCTTGAACAGGGACTGTTTCACTCATTCTCCATCCCCTCCAGGGAAAGGCTCTATAGGATACTGTGTAGTTGACGGTGAAAACACTGCACGAGCAGAGCGGAGAAGAGGCAGCACCTTGCATCGCAGTATATTTAGCGTGAAGTAGTGTGCACGTGTCAGAGACTACGATTGTGGGAATTTTCGAGAGCACCAATGAACAGATTCTACACTTAGAATCGAGACTCTCAGACAAAATGGAGGAAGGAGAGGAAGGGAAAGCCACCTTATTTGGTCATAACATTCCTACAGTGAAACATGTCCTCTGCATTTAACCCATCCTGTTGTGTAGGAGCAGTGGGCCGCCGCAGCACCTAGAGAGCAGTCAGTTCAGTGGCGTGCTCAAGGGCACTTCAGCATGCTGACCGAAGGAGCCGGGGATCAAACCAGCAACCTTCCGATTACTACACGACCTGCTCCACCTCCGGAGCCACGCTGGCCCAAGGTGAATATAGTGAACTCTCTAGATAGTAGGAAGGCCTTTCAGCATGGGTTTCCCCCCCTGCCTTCAATGAGCAGGCACTTTAGTTGAGTAGGGGACTTCATATTATGGGTCAGAGCTCTGTAACTAGGAGTCTACAATTCATCTAACAATACTTTTCTTTTCCTGGACCGCAGGAGGAAAGCCATGCTAACGGGGGGAACACATCAGCTAGCACGGCTGTCACAGCAGTAAGTCTCCATCCAGCGGTGAGTTTAGATGTCCTTTGAAAAGAGAGACTAGGATCACTGACCAGTGAGATGGAGAAACCCCACCCTCATCCCATGAGGGTGGGGTACATGACCACTAGCCCTCACTAGTCCACACATCATGGTCTGGTGGGGAAAGCACAGTGCTTGGCTGTCAGAGGAGAATGAAGCAGAGTACTTTCCCTTCACTTATCCAAGAGGCCTGGACAACCCAGAGGGGGACACTAGTGAACCCAGAATACTTTATCCAACCTAACCCTTATACCCATGTGAGGCTTAGCCAATTATGACCCACTGACTATGGACCTCTGGCTGTGGTTGGTGCAGCTGGGATTCAAACACCCGACTGCCACATCAACATTTGCCACCGAGTTGTGTCTTCTGGTCTTTCTGTTTTAGACTAAGCACCATAAATGTCTACTTTTCTCAAGGAGATGGGCCTGTGGCACCAACTGGTCACATTAAAACCTAAGCTACTAAGTGTCCTGGTGGCTCAGTCGGCTGAACTTGGGCACCATATGGTCCCACAGCAGCACCTGGGATTCAAGTTGAGTCCAGCTGAGGGCTTGTGTCATACCCCATCTAGCTCAGTGCTCTCCTCTCTGTCCCGCTCTGCCATTCTATATAAATATTACAGTAGATATAAAAATAGTCCACAAACTAAACTCTTAAAAGGAAAAGGTCCCATATAGTCCCACCCGCTGAAGCAGAAACAGCCCCACCATGTTCTAAGTTCACATGATGACAGCTTCCTCAACACATTGCTCTTGGTGTATTTGGCAGCCTCTTCTCTACACTGTAATTATCAGAACGTCGGTGTGGAGTTGTGTCTCATATTCAATTAAACCCTATTCCCACTGAAGCGGTACTGCTCCTCAACGGGATAAAGCCCGCCGCTTTGATGAAACCTCACAGCTGTCCCCTGTAGATACTAACAGGTCCATATTGACGGATTCAGAGAGCAGCTAACAGTTGGAAACACAGACAGCGTGGCGCCACAGTTTAGGCCATCGATAGATTCACTCCTGAGAACGCGAGATTTGAACAGCACAAGTTGAAAACCGGATTAGCCTGAGCCAGGAATGATCACCCAGGTCAATGGCAGAGTAGAAGACAGGATCTGCATGAGTTAACATGGTTATATACGATGGTAGGACCCCGTCCCGCATGCCTCACCTTTACCCATAATACATCATGACTAGTGTTGTCATGTTCATCATCATTGCTGTTATCATAACTCCCTGATAGCCAGTGGAGCCGTGATGCGTCACCGTGTGAGGTTGTTTTCATAATGAACCCTTCCTACATCTTTTCTGTATCCAGGCTTTAAGCACCCTGGGACACTTGCTCATCTCGAGCTCATTCACGGTTAGTTACCCACTGCTAATTCAGGAAGGGACTATTTGTCTGGGATCGTGATGACAGAGAAACAGAAGTTAATCTGTGGTGAGCCAGCTGCAACACAGCACAATTGCACATAGCTGAGTAAAATGACCCAAGTGTCTGGACAACCAACCGCCGACACATTTAAGTTATAAGGAAAGGCTATTTTCATCTCTCCCCTGCCTTCATACGGCCTCAGTGCAGCAGCAACAGAAAGATAAGGTGACGTTAGAGATGAGACCACAGATGATGAGCTGCAGACCAGATAACCCCCTTGCTCTCAATACATTCTAACTGAGGACAGAGGCCTAAGACTCCAGCACAAAGTCGCCGAAATACAAGCTGGCATTCTCTCCTCCCGGGTTCTTCTACAAATCAACATGATGTCACACAGGGATCAGATAGTATTTGCCAGGGATTCCATGTGTTTTACTCGTGGTACAGCGCCAGTTCAGTCTGATGTGCTGGATGCATCCGTACAAGATGACCGCACCCGCATAGCTGAAACATGGTCGTCTTATCGTGAAACATCCCCCATAACACCTTACAGGGAATCTCCAGCTATGATGTTGTATAGGTGGCATCACCTCTGATGAGTAATTCAGTGGATTGGACCGTTAAAGTCCTCACTGTGTGCTGTATTGATGGAGAAACCAGTATTGTCCTGCTCAGGGTGTCTTTCCCACAGTGCCTACATGTACCAGCATGCATTGTGCAAATCCTGAGCTTATAGCAGTTAAAACCCAGCAAGGCTGTAGATTTTTCAGGCCACCAAGTGACCAAACATGCAGAGAGACGGAGAGGTCCATTCTTTTCTGTCACCATTAGTCCCCACGTTGTGGGGGTGGACATGGACGTAGATGGAGCGTGGGCGAGGGAGGCCAGAGGCCCCTCCTGACGCCCTGCAATGGGTTTGAATCCCAAACATCTGGCTGATCATTTTGCAAAGTGTGTGCTCTACTGTGGCCCCCTGTCACGGAGAGACAGATGAAACATCAGTGAATTTTCCCTTTAAGTGCTTATACAGGCAGTGGAGGATGTGTTTTTAGTGCGGACATCCAATGCATGTCTAAAAGGGAAGGCTTTGAAAGTCTTTTCCTATTGTATTTCTCATTTATTTATTTTTATTTTTGTATTTCAGGGGGCGGCATGGCTCAGTGGGTAGAGAGGTCGCCTGGCGATTGGAAGGTTGCAGGTTCGATCCCCACACCTGCAGAGAAGCGTGTCGAGGGGTCCTTGAGCAAGACACTGTTCCCCTAACTGCTGTGTCCTGTGATAGACTGGTGACCTATACAGGGTATACCCTGCCTCTCGCCCAATGAGAACGGAGATAGGCTCCAGTTCCCCTGCGACCCCATTTTGGGTAAGTGGTTGACGATGAATGGATGGATGGATGGATGGACGGACGGATGGATGGATGGATGATTTATTTCACCATTGTGCCATTATGTGGAACCATAGGGGCCGCGGTAGCTTAGCAGTAGAGCATGCTCATCCGGAAATAACAATCCAGGTGTTGCGGGTTCAATCCCTCCGTAGGGCATCTGGAGCATCCAGCCTGAATCCCCCACGCTCCATCTGGGTCTGTGTCCTCCCTTACAATGTGGGGACTAATCATGACACATAAAAGCACACGGAACGGAACCATAGTAGCCACAACACAGCCATGGCACTTTTGAAATATGATTTAATCCACTGAGCACCTAATGGGACCTGGGCTTTTAGCTGCTCACCAGAGGCCTTAGATTCTGCACTGTCATACCTGAGTTTATGAGAGGTTTTGTTGCATCGTAAAACATTATGACAGATATCATATAAGCCATCATTGCCACCCTCTCATTTATTTGCTTTGTTCCCTGGTTTGCACCACCAAGGCAGAGTAACGAGGAGGGAAAGGGGCATGGGAGCAATCTAAAAAAGTAAGATGGTGGTCCAGGAAACTGAAAAGACTGAGGAAAGTGAAGAGAGAAGATGAATTGATAAAACAATCTAGATGACAAAGAACTTTTGGGGCTAGTGTGTCTCTTTTATGAGTGGAGCAACATCTTGGTTCAAGGAAGGTGCAGTTTGCAGGTTTAGAAAGGAGGAGAGATACAGAGGAGGTGCATGAAATGGTAGAGATCGTTTAAAAGGCTGCCCTGCGTTTGTCTCTATAAAGAGGCAAGTACACAATATGGCATGGCTCCAGTCTGTCTGTCTCTCTCTCTCTCTCTCTCTCTCTCTCTCTCTCTCTCTCTCTCTCTCTCTCTCTCTGTCTCTCTCTCTCTCTCTCTCTCTCTCTCTCTCTGTCTCTCTCTCTCTCTCTCTCTCTCTCTGTCTCTCTCTCTGTCTATCTCCCTGTCTCTCTGTCTCTCTTTCTCTCTCTCTCTCTCTCTCTCTCTCGCTCTCTCTCTCTCTCTCTCTCTCTCTCTCTCCTCCACGCATGTCCAAACCATCTCAATCTGGCCTCTCATGCTTTGTCTCCGACCTGAGCTATCCCTCTAATAT
>OMLC01036703.1:0-12349 GCA_900302585.1 Regalecus glesne
GTTGTTGATGGATATGGTTACGATTGCCATGTGACTGTAATGTAATTATCCCATAAGCATGATCCTCTACATCTCATGGAAAACTGATAAACATCCATCCATCTGTCTACCGCTTATTTGAAGTTGGGTCGCGGGGTCAAGCTAGAGCCTATCTATCCCAGCACTCACAGGGCGAAAGCTAGGGTGAACAGGCCGCCGCTCCATCCCGGGGCAGGCATGGGGGATAAAGGCCGGTTGCCCTTCCTGACGCCCCACAGTGGATTCTAACCCCCAGTGTCTAGATGAGGAGTACCTGAAGCATGTGCTCTACCCCTGAGCTGCTGTGGCCCGCCTGACTAAACAGACAAACAGTGGTGTGGAAAATGGAAATTCAGTATTCTGCATCTGCATGTTGTAAGCATGCAGTTTGTTGAACAAAGTTATTGTAATTCCCCATTTCCCAACTGTGAGAGAGAACTAGGAGATCCCTTTAGACTGTGCAGCAGGCTGCAGCGAGGGAATGTCAAGCTCCAGCATGGATCAGTAACCAAACCGGGACTGAGCAGCTCCTCACACACGCCCTTAACCTCAACATGAACGGGGCTGCGATCCGTGTCAGGTGTGCGTTGTGTGACTCTGAGCGGTTGATATACGACATGACCGGGTGAGAAAAGGGGATTGTGTGCACAAGCACTGCTCCATCTCACCTCATCCAGTTAAATGGACTGTGAGGCAGGTGTGAGCCCCTCTCAGGAAAGATGGACTCAGAATAATAACACATGGGTGGTGGACACTAGCGACGACCTCCTAACCTACGATAACACTTGTCATACAGCAAGCCACAGACTATTGAGTAATTGTAAAAGACACTGCCTTTGTATCAATTCAATGTGTTATTATACTGACATGTTACATAGTGATAACCATGTCCCCCATGATTCCTGTTCATCCTTTCCTTTCATCATCATGCTCCCTCCTCTGCTCCCGTTTCCACTCCCATGCAAGCAACACAGATCCACATCAGCACCTGTCGCACTAACGTTCGTCCTGTGATCCCCGTCATTAGCGAACTGCTAAAACTAAAACAACGGAGACTGCAGCTATCTCAAGCTCACTAGTGACAGAACTGAAGTCTTGCTCCTCAGCCTCAGATCCACCGTCATCACACAATCTGATCCCAGGCCTGACACCGATGCTATCGCTCCTCCCATCCATCATCAATGCTGCGATTTACCTTGAAAGTTCTCAGAATGGATTACAGAATGCATTACAGTAAAGCGATGCCATTTTCAGACCGAGTGAGAAGAATGACGAATGCCTCTACCCGCTTGCTCTTCATATTCACATGGCTATTGATAATTTCTCACAATGTTTTTATGTGCAAACATCTCTTGCCAGCTCCAACAGATATCCCTTATATATCATCCCATCATGGATACGGGGTGGCATAGCTCAGGAGGTGGGGTGGCCGTCTGATGATCGGAGATTAGTGGTTGGATCCCCCGCCCCTCCAGGAACCCTGTCAAGGTGTCCTTGAGCCAGACACTGTACCCCTAACTGCTTGGGACAACAGATGAAAATTGGCCTTGTGACTGAATCTGGCATTTTAAATTGTAAATGTTCATTAATATGCACTGTCCCTACAAAATTATTATTATTATTACTAATATTATGACGATTTTCAATGTCATTTATGAAATCAAATATTGTGATATTATTTGTGTAGATACAGAAGTGAAGCTCTATCAAAACCAAAAAAAAAGAACAAACAAAAAAAGGTGCATGAGAGGAGAAATATCCAAGGACAGCTATACGGTTGTGACTTGGAAATACAGAACCCACGCTACACGAACATGTGATGTGTGTTTCGAGATGGCGACATGGTAAATCACTGATATTTTGATCGATTCTCAGTCCTATTGCAGGCTGCTGTTATTCTCACAAATCACCTTGCTTCTGCACCGTCTTCACTTCTCACTCACAACTCCCCTGAATCTGCAAAATATGAGGGATTTATAACCGCAACTATGAGCAATCAGCATTTCCTTTGGTGGTTCAATTTCTTTCTCCCCAGTAGACCCAGCGGAGCTCTCTCCATGCCTCAGTGGCTGGAAACAGAGGATGGAGGGATGAAGACACGCAGGGACCATGGGATGAGGGGAAGAGATTGTCTTTCGGTGTGAAAATGAAATACTGCTCAGGAGATTAAGGCGGAGGGGAAACGCTGACAGGAGCATGAGAAGAGAGAACGGAGGGGAGGATGGAGAGACAAAAACGCAGCGAGTGCTACAAATAAGGTGAATCGATTCAACAGGATCAGAAGCTTATTCAGAAACGTTCCGACACTCACACAGGTGACATCTTCAGTCTGAGCTGACTGCAAGTGATGAAACTTTTCTAGATAAACGTCTCATCCAGTTGAACCGGTTCCCCTTTTCGTGATTCTCTAACCTGGATTATTGAGCACGCATCAGGCCAGTGAGTGTTAGTTATCTGTGAGAGCGTGGATGTCAAACAAATCCATGTCATCTCATGCAAATGAAGAGGGGAGCTTACATAATGTGGGCTCAAGCTTTTGTTATAGTAGATCATGACAACCACATTAGCATTTTACAGAGATTACTTCACATCCGCTGTCAAGAGACTGCTGTGATCATGTACTTATCGATAACTCAGAGCCACTGACAGGCGAAAGGAGAAAGTGTTAGGAATCATTAGATAACAAGCTGCAGACCTGAATTCTCTGAGTCGGCTTATCCGAGGTCTCATTCCATTACACCTTTTTCAAAAAAGGCACAGTACCCCAAAGGTTTATCCTGCGGCACAGTGCGAGGAATTCAAAATGCTTCTGACGTGACGTTAAATTCAACCCCCCGCTGAACGGACTTCCTCTTCTGCCTTGGTGTGCAGGAGCCCATCGATGCATACTAAGGGTCAGGTCATCTACAGTTCTCTGTAGGGGACAACACAACCAATGGATCATTCTGTAGTCTTCACTTAGGTTGGCATGCAGGCCTATGGAGACCTGATGGAGACCCAAGCAGAAAAATGGAAAATGATCACAGCACCATGATAGAAGGCCAGCCTGTGGCATATGGTAGGGCCTGCAGACTGCAGATGCATTAAGCAGAGCCAGCCTGGAGGACCACTCAAATGGCAGACAGGAGTTACGTATGAGCTATATATGTCAACAGTAACCTGTTTAAGAAGAGAAGCTTCAGCAAGACCGAAATGCAACAGAACTGGATGTTAGAGTTGCTCCTCGTCTGATGTGAGGGTCTAAGGACAAGATGTTGTTATTGTAAAACCCCACTGAGGTAAAGTTCTAATTTGTGATAGCAGGCTTGACTTGCTGTTTGCAGGGGGAAATAATATCAAGTATTGAAAATACAATGCAGAATTCAGGTTCATTTCATTCTCCCGTCATTCAGCATGCGAGGTTTGGTACCATGTGTGCTCTCAAACCAGGCTTCACATTTCAGAGGTAGGTTTGTCAAGTGAACACATCAATGGCCGATCAGATTTGTCCCCAGAGTGATGGTTTCACTGAAGGAAAACCAAGAGGCTGAGTCATGGTGGATGTCTCACCCCATCTCCCAAATAATTCAGCCAACACTGACACATTCTCCAAATCACAACTAGGAGGCAAGAAGAAAACGCTCATCCCCTTGACCTTGCACCTCAAAAGTCCTTGATTTCTCATATGCACAATAAGAACATCTGATCACATAATCACAGATCATGTGTGTGTGCAAAAGATTCTCAGAGTTTTTGAGTGGGTGTGTCCTTGAATTGGACTGACAAGCAGCAGACACAATCGTAATGTGTGTGTGTCCTTTAAGGAGAAAATGGCCATCGGATTAACACTGATGACACATGTTTATTTTTACCCTGGCATGCATCATAGATATACCAGCTCTTCTCTGAGGCACAAAGACATGAAGACATCAGTCCAGAGGACACCATCAGATATAGACTTAGAAAAGTGAGGCAGAGACCAAGAGGTGCAGACGTTTCATCTGGAAATCAGGATATTTACTTCGACATTTGAGAAGCACGCTTCACGTGTACGTAACAGCACGACACCGAGTAAGACAGACGTAGTAATCACAGACATCATGTAATTTACAATCATAACAGATCTAAGAAACAGCCACCAATGCGTACATTGAAAAACGGTAAGAGGAGATCACATGAGAGAAGAAAAGAACAGACAAGCATCGCATATATTCCTAAAAGTCATTACAGATGATCTTGGTCAACTTGAGGTGACCCCTCCCCCTTTTTTCAGTTCTAATATTCATACATTTGAACAGGAGAAAGACAGGAGGTGGAGCTGGAGGCGGCAGTCAAAGATGCTGACATTTTCATTGGAAATGATGAAGAAAGGACAAGATTAGGAACCAGTGTCAGAGGAACAGCTCAGACTGGAGGGTTTGGAGACAAAGTGAGAGGCAAGACTGAGATGGTCTGGACATGTGTGGAGGAGAGATGCTGGTATACTGGGAGAAGGATGATGAATATGGAGCTGCCAGGCTAGAGGAGAAGAGGAAGACCAAAGAGGAGGTTTATGATGTGGTGAGGGAGGACATGCAGGTGGCTGGTGAGACAGAGGAAGATGTAGAGGACAGGAAGAGATGGAGATGATGATCTGCTGTGGTGCCCCCTGACGGGAGCAGTCAAAAGTAATAATAGTAGTACTATATTCACACAATTGAAGAGAAGAACAACACATTGCTATCAAAAGCATTAGAAAAAAGCTCTGTTATGAGCTGAACACATGACTGGCATAATAGTAACAACAAAGCAAACAGAAATGCATCATAGAAGAGCCGAGTAGAAACAAGAAGATGGTGTTTCACCTTAGCACCAGTTAGGGTCCCCCGTGTGAATGTAGATGTTAAGGATGAAGGTCCCGTGATGGTGTTTTCACAAGTACTTTTAAACCACTTCAGCTCACCGGGGGATTGCAACCCCAGCTGGTAATTAGTTCAGAATATCTCGCAGTGTGAGTTTTCCAGCTGCATAATCAAGTGGATGATTTGTTTAGACTAGCACAAGCACCCCGGTCGGCACGTTCCACTAATGACTTTCTCACAGTTTGGAAGAAAGTCAGTCCAAAGACCAGCATGGAACAAACTGAAAAACACTAAAATGGTTAATCTGATGGTTGAGACTCACAGGCCAGAAAACAACTTAACAGAGAAACGCAACATACTTAGGAGAACGCCACAATTGATGCTCATGATATTGGCATCTACAAGTGAACAGTCTTCATGGACCGTGATATGTTTTCACAGTATCACGTGTCATAAGAAATCGACTGAAGTCTGCTAAAAATGTTTGACGTTGCATGAAATGTTCTGGAAGGTGGATCTGACCTCGTACGTCACAACGCTTGGTTTGTCATGGCCATAAAGAGGGAGTGAAATCAGAAGAACAGGAGGAACAACTGCGGGTCAAACTGTAGAAATACATGAATTTCACTTGAAAATTCATGAAAAGTTTGTCACACACAGGCAGACACTAAATCCAGAGTTTTAATTTGATTAATTTCATTAACTAATTTGCTAATTGATATCTAATTAATTTATAACTAATGTTTTTTGGGAATAGTGTTTGACTGCAAGTAGGAAAATCCTGTTTTTGCTTACATACTTGATTTTGCCGGTGTGCATGGCATGGACGAAGCGCAACTATGTGCAGTCATGTAGGTATAAATGTGCATCCAATGTGCATAGCCGTTGTACTGCTGCTGCTGACCACTTCCAAGGGAGAGGAAAAATACTCCCTTTCCTCTCCTTTAAGACAAGTTCAGTTCACACAGATCGAGGAGAGAAGCTCTTACTCCCATAATAGGCCCACCCTGAGGCCAGCCTTTGGAGTAAAGGTACCACGCTCTGCTCCGGTACTGTGCTTAGAAACACACTGTGCTGGCAAGCCATGGAAAAATATACGCATACAACATGCAAAGGTGAAAACTATTTCGTGTTACTCGTTAAAGAAATGCCAAGTCCATCCCCTTACTTAAATCGGTGTTCTTCATTAGTTCTTTATGGGTTCCTTATTCTCACTTCATCTCCCTTTTCAATTAAGTCTGTCCTCCTGCCTTTTAATACCTGCTACTTAATATCCCTGCCACTTCCTTTAACATTCGTCATAGCCTCACGATGATCTTTAAAAAACCTTTAAGCCTTAAGGAAGGGCGTGCACCACACTGATATACTGATGGAGTCACCAATGAGGACTTTTACGTACTCGCTGCACCACTGGCAAAAGCAATTGTGTGGGAAATCTTGCAGTATTTAAATAATACTGTTGAAGATGTAAAATTGGTGGGTTTGTCCACTTGGATGACTCAGTACCTTAACACCACCTCCAGCTCCTCTGGAGCCTTTCCTCATCAGATCACTTCTCTTCTCTTTCTCTTTTCATTGAGAACTGATGGAGTGTTTACTGCACGGCTCGCCAGGCTCCTTCGTAGCACCACCGTAGACCTCCACGCCCTTCTGTGTCCAGGGAGCGACACTGCCCTGGGTGATTCTGCCGCAGCGCACCAGACTAGCCACCTGGGCCGCGGTCAGGACCCGGTCCCACAGTCCCACCTGTGACATCTCCCCGACCAGAGCCTGGGATGAGACGAAACCCCCACCTAGAGAGTCCTGTAGATAGAGGGAGGGAGTGTAATGGAGGAGGTTGATTTTGATTTAACTGAGAAGTTCGGACACATAGATTTGTTCAGTAATTCATTAATTTATTTGTTGAGCTACTGATTCATAATTTACCTGCTCCTGTCCTAGTATGAGCACTCCTCCAGGTCTGAGTAGGTGTCCAGATGCCAGCCCGTGGCCCTCTCCCCTCACCTTGCCCCCCTGGTAGGCCTGCCAGGCTCCCCCCTTCTGGCTCCAGGTAACACAGATGTGCTGCCAACTGCCTCTGGACAGGTTTAAAGGTAATTGAGCCACCTAGACAGGGTTAAAAGGAGACTTCAGGTAAATGAGCCACTTGAACTCACGAGAGGGCAGTGAAAATCTTAAAGGGATTTTCCAAAGTGAAGGATTCACATCTGCATAAAAAACAGTAGAGCTGTTACAGAAAATGCTCAATATTGAATTCTGTTTATGTTGATATTAGTAACAAGCATTTGAATGGTTCATCAAATCCTTACAGTTTGTTCTCCAATATCAACAATACAAATCCAGTGTCAGCAACCAAACAGCAATAATAGGACATGGGACAGAAAAGGATTCTACGAGTGTAAGAATTACAACTTTCAAAAGCTCTGTTCCTCTCCAAGAATCACCCTCCGGTAGTCAAATTTATTGCCTTATTATATTAAATGAGCAATTCTTTCTTTTATTACAGTCCCCAGGGTCCAAGCAGCTGGGTCGACTACTCCTGAATTCTCAAAGATGTTGTAATGTCTTCAAGGACAAAGAGCTCCTGCTCCAGGCATCTATTACCATAATGGCATCAATGCATTTCACCTACAAGCACTTTTCGGCACATGAAGTAGACGTGGTGCTAGAAAATGGTTCCAGTAACTGCCATTTAGATTGTCTGCTGAGGTGGGCATGCATTTATTGCAACAAATTATGATCTGCGGACAAATTGGGATAGGGGCATTTAAGGAAACTGATGAACCAAAGGCTGAGATTTCAAACCATCGCAGGGCCTCAGAAAGGTCATCCAGCCTAAAACCCCCAAGCTCCACCTAAGTCCGTGTGCACCCTCACACTGTGGAGAAATACGATGCATGGGACGCGGGTTTAGCATGAATAGAAAGCTTGTCTATGTGATCAATCCGCTCACGGCATAGCTTACCACATTGGTGAGCATCACACCCAAACATGAACAGAACATTCAGATATATCACATAACTCAGAGCATTTCCCCACCCCCATAATCCTTTGCATTGAACACAGTTATACTGTGACCCATCCCCCTGGGCAGCTACGTCATAAGACATTTGTCCCAATGAATTCCTGAGATCTTCCTTCTCAGCTTACAGATACATATCTTAGTGTACCCCATCAAAGGAAAAAAGAGACATCAGAAGCGTGCCTCCCAAACTTCTGCTTGATCTAGTTTGATAGTGAGGTCCATTTGAAGTCCATTTCTTACATGTCACCATTAGTCCCCACGTTATTGGGGTGGACAAAGACTTAGATAGCGCGGATTAAGACTGGATGCACTTCTTGACACACTCCAGTGGATTCGAACCCACAACATCTAGCTCGTCAAGTCCTGAAGCCCTCTATCACTGAGTTACTGGGGTCCCGCAGAAGCTCTGTTTGAAAGTAATGAAGAATTAAACATTGAACTCTCATCTGGTCTTTTTCTTTAAAGCTCTATTCACATGGGACAAATATTATCTGAGGACCTCATGTGATTTAGAAATCCCCTGTCTATGATTTGGGGGAGCGTTTTTGCATGGGATGAATAAAATCTGTATTTTACTCTAATTTACTGACATATGTAGACCTAACGCATCAGGCCATGACAACATAGTCTATACCCATCAACAGGCCAGTGGGCACACTATAGGGGGGAACGCTTGTTTGAATGGGGAGTCATAGAGGCCATCCATGTGAAGACAGATCTACCATCCTTATATATATCCACAGTTGTTGTTTTGGGTTTTTTTTCAAACACAGTAAAAAATAACAATTACACTTAACTTATGGTATTTAAAAAAATACCATAATACACATAATACACTGTTGCAACTACGGGAACGACCGTCCTTGAAACAGGGGAGGAGCTTAAGGGTACATCAGTTGCCATTTTACAATGCTTCAGTTGCAACTATTCCACAATCCTCTGGGAGTAGCATATATAAATTGAAACAACTTTCCGACCCAATGACTTTGAATGGATAGCATGGGGATAACAAAGGTGAGACCAGTAGCAAGGTTTAGCGTGGCTTATTATATAACATTAGAATACTAGCGACAGGCAGCATTAGCATCACAATTCATGTAACTGTGAGCTATCCAGCCTGCTCGACAGTAGCAAACCACTAAACTAAACGTTGCATTAACAATCCCTCAAAATAATCTCAATAAACAGATAATTACAAAGATTATTCTAATTTTAAATTTACCTCCCGGGGATATGAGAACAGCACTTATGTCAAAAGACTTCTCCCACTCGCGAATATCCGAATTCACTCATGTACTAACAACTTCTTCTACTTTACTGTAGCCACCCACTACTATGATGGGTAGAGCGCCATCTACTGATAAAGCTGTGCTTACCAGGAAAAAAACCCACACATACCAGTAAACTGATTATAAATAATGATGATGATGATGATGATGGTGATGATAATAATAATAATAATAATAATAGTAAGAAGAAAAATAAGTTTATTTATAGGGAAAATACATATAATTACATCAGATTATGGCACCAGACTAATTTTCATCTGTTGTTCCAAGCAATGGTGGTTCAGTGTTTGCTCAAGGACACTTTGACACACTTTATTAAGGAACCTGGATCATACCACTAATCTTCAAATGCCACATTACCTCCTGAGCTACACCACCCCTCAAATTAATAGAGCACAAGTTTGGGGCCTCCAAGGAAACGAGGCTGAAAACCACTGAAGCGGGGAATAGACCATGACATATACATACCAACAATATCAAAGGCACCCAGTAAAGGGACATTGAACTTTATATGATGAAATATCATGGCTGAAAAGGCACAGACCAACCTCTCTCCCTCTCTCAGTTGTTAAATTCCTGCCTGAAGCTCTGATGTCTCTTTACCTTGTCGTTCACCAGCAGCTCAGCAGGGGTGTGCAGGCCCTGTAGCAGCACTAGCTCATTGGGTTGTTCTGGGACTGCGTAGGACAGGGGGGTCCCTATACCCCCTTCAGTGGGCCGCAGCCACAGACAGATAGTGAAGGCCTGCAGTTCTGGGATGGGATGCATCACAACTGCATACATGTAGTCGGTACGTGATGGGAAGGACAGTCTGTAGCCCTCAGGGAAGAGATGTCCAGACACACCTGGGAAGTGAGTAAATACAGAACAGAGGACAGAGAGGGGGTAAGATGGAGGGGAGAGAGAGAGAGAGAGAGAGAGAGAGAGAGAGCATGTCAGGGAAAAGCAACTGACTTCTAATGCATTTTAAGGCTTTTTGAAGAAGCACCCTGAGTACCTAAAGAAGAAGCTAGAAGAAGTTTTGTTCATTTGTCATTGTACATATATACAACGTTCTCTGAATTCAACCCATCCTATTGCATAGGAGCAGTGAGTGGCTGCAGTGCCCAAGGACATAATCCAGATCCTTCTCCTATTGACTGGCTCAGGAGCACAGGCAGGAGTCTTTAACTTAACACGCATGTCTTCTTGATGGTGGGAGCACCCAGAGGAAACCCACGCAGACATAGGGAGAATAGGCAAACTCCACACAGAGAGACATGGGATGAGATTCAAACTCAGGACCCTTTTGCTATGAGGCGACATTGCTAATCAGAAGATAGGTGGTTTGTTCCCAAG
The DNA here is from genome assembly GCA_900302585.1 of Regalecus glesne. NCBI lineage: Eukaryota > Metazoa > Chordata > Actinopteri > Lampriformes > Regalecidae > Regalecus > Regalecus glesne. The sequence goes on from OMLC01036703.1 coordinate 10,491, forward strand.
CCACTTCAATGCAGTGTGTCAAAGTGTCCTTGAGCAAGACACTGAACCCCTAACTGTCTCCAGGGTGCTGTGGCAGCTCACTGCTCCTATACTATAGGATGGGTTGAACGAGGAGAATCAATTAAATTGTACGTATGTACAATGACAAATAAAGCTTCTTCTTCTTCTTCTTCCTCTTCTTAATGGCCCGTTCCTAACACTGCCATGCAACTGAGGCTGCTAATGACTCCGTGGCTCCTTACAACCACGAACGCATCTCCCTGCCACCAGCACATCCGACGTGATCGGAATCAGTATGGAGGACACACATCTCGTCGTCTCTTTCACCTCCCTCCCACATCCATCCCGCGCTGAGCCTTTTAGCTCAGAGCTGGAAGCACTTGCACAAACAGACACAAGGCAAACAAATACATGTTTGTCAGACGCGTCTCTCCGTGGCCCCCCCCTGCCTGACAGAGGTGCTTGCTTTCAAGCACGAGATGTTGATCCCTTTGAATTATTCTCTGTCTGTGGCTGCAAACACATCATCAACCATTCTCTCTGTGCTCTCCTCTCCCTCCCCCTCTCTCACCTTCCTCCAGCCCTGCGATGCGGTGGTGTAGCTTACTGATGCCGTGGTCGATCTCCTGCCTATGTCTCTGCGTTTCCACCCTGAGGGCCTTCCTCTCTTTCTCCAGCAGCCCCACCTTCCTCTCCAGTTCCTCCTCCAAGTCCTCCATCCTCCAGGGCTCCCTGGCGTCAGCGACGTGCCCTGGCTTGTACGCTGTTTCCGGGCCGTCCGACGACCCGCCTCCCCCTGGTGTTCTGGAAGTGTCGGCATCCGTCTGGTTCTGAGGGAACAGGCCAATGTCTGACTGCAGCAGATGAGGAGAGAGGGGGGAGAAGGGATCAGCACAGGATTTACACTCTGTTGGCAATGCTGCTCCCCTGCCTTGACTTTCTCCGACACAACTTTTACTCATCCACACCCTGAGCCATGCTGTGTCCATGTGGACAGAAAAAAAAAGAGTCTTATCTTCAGGTTTTGAACATGTGAGAAAGGCCGGCCTAATGAAGAAGGACAGGATCAGCTAATGTGGTAGTGGGGGTTCTTAGGGAACTGACAAACCAGAGGCTGCAATTTTGAACCCACCACAGGGTATCAGGAAGGGCCTTCGGCCTTAATCCCCCAAGCTCCATCTTAAGTCCGTGTCCACCCCTACAACATGGGACTGATGCACGACACATATAACGGACCTCTCTCATTGGCTGGTGTCATTATCACCACAGCAGTTGTTGCAGGAGGCGTCCTGAGGAGGACCCGGGAGATGAGGTGAGCCTGTGTGTTTAGGCTAATTCATCCAGTGCTGATTTGAAGCCAATTCGGGCGGACTAAGCAAAGCCTCTGTTCAGAAGTAAGTCGTCTCATCTCTGGCATATGGCGGGTGGTCTGAATCCAGCTATATCAATTATACATACAGAACAACATACAGAGAGTGAGGAAGAGGAGCGTGAGCAGGCTCTACTCCTCCCATTAAAAACAAACTGCTGTGCATTGGGAATGTGGGAGGGCTGCAGAGGGAAGGGAAACACACTTTGCAAGGTTTGTAACAACCATGTCTTACATCAGGCCCAGTGGAGCCTCCATAGCAAGACCTGCATGGTGGGGTGATGCAGCAGAGATGAGATATGGGGAAGACAGACTCTGCAGAATGCAGGAGCAAAGAGGGCCCTGTAGCATGCCTATACACTGGAAAGGGTGGAAATGAATCGGTCAAATTAAATAGAAAGAAAGTTTAAGGTTTGCTAATGTATGAGAGGCCCAATTTTAGGTTGTAGGGGTGGACATGGACTGAGATGGAACTTGAGGGATTTTATAT
>OMLC01036704.1:0-12095 GCA_900302585.1 Regalecus glesne
GCTCTCTTCTCTCTCCCTTCCCCCAACTCTACCTCCTCTCCTACCTCTCGCCTACTCTCCCCGTTTCTTTCTCCCCCTTCCCCCCCATACCTCTCCACCTTCTTCTCTCATCTCTCTTGTGCCCCCCATTATCTCCTCCCACTTGTCTCACTTTCCCTCATATTTCATTCTCTCTCTCCCTCTCTCATTCCCCTCCTCCTTTTCCTTCCCTCTACGTCTCCTCGCCTCTCTGCAGGAGGAAAGCCAAAGCAGACCTCAGTGGTGGCCCACAGAAAGGGCTTGCCTGGAGGTGTCTGGGAGGAAGGAGGAGGTGGAGGAGGAGGAGGGGGAGCCTTGGGGCTGGTAGCGGGTGGAGGCGGGGGGAAGGAGGCCAGGGAAATGTACCTTATCCAGTTCCCCGGGGATGAAGAGGAAGAGGGAGGGATGGTGGAGGATGCGGAAGGGGGGGCCAGCCTTGGCGGAGAGGGGGAGGAGACACCCGACATCAAAGAGGAGGTGAGGGAGATGGGTCCTCGAGAAGGAGGAGGAGGAGTAGGAGGAGAAAAGCTGCACAGCATCTTTGCACCACTCAGCAGCTTCTCGTGGAAAAAGGGAATGCAGATATGGAGGGCGAGCGCCAAGAGAAGGATAGTTTGTTAGTGATTCCAGCTGCGGAATTACTGCAGAGGTGTAGTGGCTAAAGGAAAAGCTATCGATCTGATATTTAGCCCGCCAGAGGCCGGTTGAGTGGAGCACTCCACAGCTCAACAGCAGGAAGCTCTTAGGCAGGAATAGAACTAGTAGAGGTGGAAACACTTTTTGCTAGTCCACCACATGACCAAGTGGCCGGCTAGAGCCCCACTCCTCAATTCGATCTTTGATTTTTCAAAACATACAGGGGCTCCTTTTTTGCCTCATTGTCGAGTCATTTCCAGGTGTTATGGTGTCCAGCTAATAAAAAGGAAACTGTAAAGACTGAACTCCATCTGAGACAGCTTATATAAGAGTTGCCTGAATCATCAAAAGAGAGGGGGTTGTAAGATACAGGCCAGCTCTTTCTCTCAGGTACCGTAAAACCATCTGAGTGGCCAGAAGGACTCATACACTGGTGTAAAGGGAGGTGCATTTAAATTGAGTTGAACCTCTCCTAGGGGTAGCAGGGCCCAGGAGGCTTGGGGGTCATCTAGTAATCCAAGGATTGGTAGTTTGATCCCCAGCCCCTGCAGAAAGCATGTCAAAGTGTCTTTGAGCGGGGTGTCCGGTGCCATAGGGGGTTAAGGCGCTGTTCAGCGCATCTCTGTGTCACACAGCTGGGTCGTTTCGAACCTGGGTCGAAGGTCCATAGTTAGTGGGGCATAATTGGCTAAGCCTCACATGGGTATTGGAGTTAGGTTGGATAAAGGATTCTAGGTTCACAAGTGTCCCCCTCTGGGTTGTCCTTGCAGTTAAGTGAAGGGAAAGTACTCTGCTTCGACGGTCAAGCTCTGTGCTGTCCCTAAGAGACCGTGCTGTGTGAAGAAGCGAGGGCTAGTCGTCAAGGGACTTGGAGGAGACACGTGCTACGGCTTCCTCCTTCCTGTCAACACAAGAGGGGCATCAAAGCGACTGACCCACCAGTAGGCAACTCGGAGAATTCGGATGTGATAAAAAGGGGATACAATTTAAGAAAAAAATGTCTTTAAACAAGACCCTGAACCCCTAACTGCTCCCCAGGTGGTGCAGCTGCTCACCGCTCCTGTACAATAGTATAGATTAGATGCAGAGAATAAATGTAATTGCGTGAATGTACAATGAAAAATAATGGCCTCTTTCTATTGTGGAGTCTGCTCATATAACAAGTTCAACAAGAAGTTCATCCTCTAACTCCGTGATTCTCAACAGTTTTCTCAGCTGGAGGGATATCAACCTGCCTCTCTCCAGCTAATTAAAGAGGCACTGAAGATGGACCTGCCCAACCAGAACCACCAGGCCACATCCAAAGCCCAGAGTGAGGGTAAGGAAACCAGGGAAACATTGACATAGGGAAGATAAATTACTGAGCATCCCTGTTAGTTGTATGATGGCAAGACGAAAGTACGAGTGACCTCTGCTCCCGTCTATCTCATTATCTGTCCTCTCTTTTGTCTCTTCTTCTCCTCAGGTGATGTGCCGGATCGTCTCTCGTCTCTTCATTCTGGAGCCACAGAGGAAGAGAACTGGGAGGTGGGCTCAACTGAGCCACCTGAGGGAGGTATGAGCTTAGAGGAGCTTAGAGGTCTGGAGACGGCACTAAAGGCTGAAAGGGGCCGTGAGCAGGCCGCCATGAGGGCCTCTAACCCAGCTAACCCTGACACAGAGATGATACAAGGCAGTGAGATCAGCTTGGCCCCAAAGTACATTGGCCTTGATGGGCTGGAACAGGATGGGGAGGTGGATTCCCAGCCTCCTACCCTAGAAAGAGAGGATCTACTGGGGCAGGGAAGGTTGAAGGACACTCTGAGGCCTGGTGGGCCAGGGGGATTGGAGCTACGGTCAGGCTGGTCTAAGAGACTGAGAGAGCGGGATGCAGTTGGAGCCACAGCTGGCGATGGTGCATCGGAACAGAGAGGAAATGAAGAACTGCCTCATCTTTCTGCACCAGGGAGCGTTGGGGACAGTGGAGGGGAGGAAGAAGGAGGTGGGGAAATGCTGCACTTTTGCCCGCAGTGTGGGGGAGGCTTTACCTCAGAGGCTGAGCTGGAGGAGCACCCCTGTCCACTAGGGGGTGCCCACTTGCAGAACAGCGGGGCAGAGGACACTCCTTTTCCCTGTGCCTCCTGCGGGAACTCCTTCAGCCACGCCTGGGCACTGAAGAACCATGAGTGTGCTTGCGCCGCCGAGCGACCCCACTGCTGTGAGCTCTGTGGAAAGCGCTTCACACACTCCCGCTCACTTGAACGCCATCAGCTTGTGCACACAGGTGAGAGGCCACACCGGTGCCCCCAGTGTGGGCGCAGCTTCAGCCGCCTTGGCAACCTGGAACGCCACCAGCGGATCCACACAGGTGAGCGTCCGTATGGGTGCGAGGCATGCGGGAAGCGGTTCAGCCGTGTCGAGTACCTCAAAAGACATCAGCTCATCCACAGCAGTGAGAAGGCTGTAATCCAGTGCTCCCAGTGTGGACGGAGTTTTAGCGAAGTGGAGCAGTTGAAAAACCACCAATGTTTTTAAAAATCTCCTGAAAGTGCTCAGCAGAAGCAGGGAGCCCTTAAAGAGCAAGTGGAATGTGGAAGAATCTTTCTGCCATCCAAATCAGGGTTTCGTCAGTCACTCTTTTGCAAAGTGGACTTTAAAGAATGTAAAAGATCATTTTTTTTGGTATTCTCTGTGCTCACCTGTCTTACAGCCTTCAACATGGTGATGACAGTGGTTAATATTATAATCAAAAAGGAGGCAAATAATGCAGATTGTGCGAGTGAATGAAAACGTTAATGAACATTTTAAAGTTGATAAAGCCAGTCGTACATGGGCTGTCTGCACGAGAGAAATGCTGTTCCATTTGGAGAAACTCTCATTTGTACATAGACAAACTTGTTGAACAAATATTTATGTTTCTCAAATTTCTATCTTTGTATCTATACATGTGTTTTCATGTCCAAATCATAGCTGCCCTGGTTTTACGATAATATCATGATCCACAATTGGGTATTTTGTATGTTTGTTGTTTCGGGTCAAATCAACGAGTAATAAACTTTCTGAATTTATTGAAATGACTCATTGACAGTGTTGAGGAGCAAAACAGAGGGTTTCTCAGGGTTAACATGGGAATATCTTTAAATGGAACGGATTTCATTGGAGAATCAGAGGAGAGGTAAACTCCTTACAAGATAAGCTCCATTAGAATCTTGGAACAAGACGGAATTATAATGCGTGACAGTGTTTAAGGGAATTACATTTATTTGATTTATCTGCGAAGCCAGCAGAACAAAAGCACTGGAGATTGGTCCTTTGGTCAGGTTTACATGAGGACAGAGAGGGCGTGTCGACTTTAGTCTTTAGTGACATTGCCCATGAAAAAGGCTGATGGGCATGCCTAGCCTTTTTTCCAGGATATACTCTAGGGTCTCCAAAGGCATCTGCTTCACATCGTAGCCCCGCAGAGAGGGCTTGGCGTTGGGATCCGACGGCACGATCTCCTCTCCACTCTGAGGGTCGTTTCTTCCCACTGCAGCGTATGTGGGGAAATAGTTCTGTTCGGACTCGGGAAGGCTGGTGTTGTAGGATGGGCAGCAGTAGGCAGACCACATATACTCAGGCACCGCCACTCGATTTTTTATCCAGTGGTCTCCAGAGACATATGGCATGGACCCCGTGATCACATACATGGGGCCATTGCAAAAGGTCAAAAACATGGTTTTCACCTTCTCCTCCAGCCAATTCCAGGGGCCGCTATTGGAGCCCTTCCGCTGAGGGATGATGTTAGTCAGGGTGAAGGTGGCCTGCCGGTCTTCTCTTTCCTGGTGGTGCAGGCTAGGATTGAGGTGGCCCTTGGTGTAGCTGGAGTTGGTGTAGTCTAAGATCGTTGCCTGACTCTCAATCACATTCTGGTCGACTAGCCCCCGAGATGGGAATGAAGACATTTCTTTGGAGGCTCTGGAGAACGCAAGCTAACAAAGTGAAGACAGAAAGAATTTATTCATCTTTCATAGTATCTGAGTGAAAACTTAGATGTATGCATGTGTGAGCAAGGGAGTCAGTGTGTGGGTGGAAAGAAAAAGTGAAAATGGTGGTTACAAAATGTTAGTTTCCTTTCTATATTATCTAAATGGATAATATGCCAACTGTGATACTATTCTCATTGTTCCTTGGAGAACTTGCAACGATAATATACCACAATGGATCTCATACATGATTATTATTATACAACATTAGGATCCTACTTGGACAATCTGACTGCGATCTGAACCTGTTCAGACCTGCTTTTATGAGACGAGTCTGAAATGGTGGGCTCAAAATGCAACAAAGACCCGGCTGCACCATTTTCAAACACGGCTGAAGGTCCAAAGTTAGCGGGGCATAAAAAAAGCCTCACATGGGTATAAGGGTTAGGTTGGATAAAGTATTCTGGGTTCGCTAGTGTCTTCCACTGGGTCGTCCGGGCACTTGGGGTAATGTGAAGGGAAAGTACTCTGCTTCGTTCTCCTCCAACGGCCAAGCACTGTGCTTTCCCCACCAGACCACGATGTCCAAAATAGTTAAGGCTAGTCATCACGTGACATGGAGGAGACAAATGCTACGGCTTTCTCCTTGCTGTCGACGTTCTAGAGGGGTATGAAAGTGACTGACCCAGCAGTGGGCAACTCAGAGAATTCAGGTGTGGGAAAAAAGGGGACACAATTCAGTAAAAAAAATAAAAAATTAACTTAAAAACAACTGTCTTGATAGACCAGCAATCTCAAAACAAAACCAGGTTGTACTGCAATTATAAATCAGTGGTCTGTGGCAGTATGTCCCCCTCAAAGGAAGACATTTTCCATGGCAGCTCTGGTCTGCTTCTACTGCCATTGCATTATAACTTCTCCTCTACCATCTCTTATAGTATACACAAGCACATTGATATCTAACACTGTTCAACTGTATACAGTATAACAGAAACAGGCAACTTTTACATACCCCCCCCAACACACACACACACACACAATGGGATTTCCTCTGCTTACCTGTGGCTCATACATCCATTTGTTGCGTGGTCGTTTGCCTGCAGGAGGGGTGAGTATGTAGGCGGAGTACAGAGGTGTGCGCTGTTGCCTGTGGTACAGGCTGGCAAAGCGGTACTGGTTCTTGTAGCGTTGGCATATTGGCACCAAATATCGGCACTGCTCGGCACCGATGACCTTTGGCGGCACCCTCCTATAGAAAAAATTCAAACAAGGAGAAAAGTCCCCGACCTCTCCCAGGGTCGAGCCACCAAGGCAGGCTAGGAGAAGCAAGAGAGCTCCCTCGGAGGATGGCGGAATCTCCCCTCGAAACATCCTCCACACCAAAGATACAGGCTGACTATATTTACCCGCTGTACAAGATGAGAGATGCGTGTTGCAGAAAGCGTCAGATACTGATAACTGGCTCCTTCGACAGATTTCCTCTAACCTATCTCCCTTGTTATCAGGCTCCTCTCAGCTCTTGTGGTATGTGAATGTGGGCTGTTATGCAAGTACATTTACGCTGATATATACCGACCGAATGACGCCCCCCCCCCAACAACGAAGCCACCCCCACTTTTGGATAACCGTCCAACTTCCCCTGCCGGTAAGCAGTTATTGGAAATGATGTTTTACGTGAAGTCCAAATTTTTCTTTGCATCAACCTTCCTCATATGCTAGAAAACAGTAACTGTGGTATTCAAGGACCTCTCATTCTGGCTAAAGAGGAAAGAAGTCCATATTTTGCTTCATTGCATTCCTAGTTTGTTTTTGATGGTAGACTAGAAAAAAAGACGTTTTCTGACAATAACAGACGAATATCAAACTAACTTTGATAGGACAGTGACAGGCAGTGCTTTGGGTTTTAAAAAAACTGGCCCATGTAGTTCTAATTGAAAAAGGCATAAATTGGCAGAGTATATCCATCCATCCGTTGTCAACTGTTTATCCAAAGTCATCGAGTCATGCCAGAGCCTATCCCAGTGTTCATTGGGTGAAAGGCAAGAAAACATCCTGGACAGGTCACCAATCTATTGCATGACTTGAGTATTAAGGGTTCAGTGTCTTGCTCAAGGACACTTTGAGACACTCTCTGGAGAAATGGGGGATCGAACCACCAGTCTTCTGGTTACTAGAGGATGACCACATCTGCAAAATAAGATTAGCAATTCATCGACAAAGTCCCTAGGTCTTAGATGCCAATTGCCCCATGCAAGTTTCCCACACAATTCGAATAATGGGGGTCAAGTTTGTCTTTCTCGCAAGGAACGGGTCTTATTTTTCAGTGGCCAAAGTGTGGGACTCCTGAAAATACTGGAAAGTTTATGATTGAGATGAATCCACAGAAAATATTTGATTCTGACTCAGCATCCCTTAAACAAGTTTCTTCATGTTGGATTGCTACACTCCCCTCATGTATGCTGGTAAATCCTATTCTTTAGGCAACCCGAAACTATGGTGAAACCCCTATCCCTTGGTCATCCTCTCATGCTAGTTTAAGATTACAAGATAAAACATTCTATGGTTGCATATGTGGAGAGATGGTGGAGTTGTAGAGAGAATCAATACACCTGTTGTTAAGGATTTAGATGTCATATCACACTCAACCATTTATCCAAAGTTGGGTCACAGATCTGCTGGAGCCTATCCCAGCCCTTAATCAGGCAGAAGGCAGGAAAACCCCGTGGATAGGTCACAAGTCCATCCCAGGGATAGTGGTGTCTTGTTCTGATTTCTTAATAGCTGTTAATCCGGGCATATCCTCCTCTTAAAACGACTCAGATTTGAGATATCAATGGGTAATATGAACTTCAACAATTAAAATAATTGTGGGGCCTTCAGAGGCATAGGGGGTTAAGACCCCTATGTTCAGTGCATCTCTGCATCATGCAGTTGGGTGTTCGAATCCTGGCTGTGCCGTTTCCAACCACAACCGGAAGTCCAAAGTTAGTGGGCCATAATTGGTTACGCCTCATATGGGTATAGGGTTTAGGTTGGATAAAGGATTCTAGGTTTGCTAGTGTCCCCGTCTGGGTCATCCGGGCGCTCACTGGTAAGTGAACAGAAAGTACTCTGGTTCATTCTCCTCCGACGGCCAAGCACTGTGCTTTCCCTGCGAGACCGTGATGTATAAAATAGAAAGGGCTGATCATCATGTGACTTGGAAGAGATGCATGCTATGGCTTCCTCCTTCCAGTCGACGTTCTAGAGGCGCATCAAAGCAATAGATCCAGCAATAAGCAACTCAGGGAATTCGGGTGGGGAAAAAAGAATAAAGATTGCATTCTCTAGTCTTTCCTCTGGTTCCACTTGCAGCCAAACTTCCCATCCTGAATTAACATGGAAGCTATTTAGGCTTTTTTTGAGAAGCAAATAAATCTATGTCCATCCATCCATCCATCGTCAACCACTTATCCCAAGTCGGGTCACAGAGCCGTGGTGGAGCCTATCCTGTTGTTCCTTTAGTGAAAAACTTCAGTGCAATATAATTCAAATATTTCTTACTTACATTGGAGTGTTTGTCACTTCACAACAGAACCGTGTCCCGTTGTTCCATTTTTATCCTTAATCAGGTTTCATGTCAGGTTCTCCAAAACATGAATACAATTTTGTGTTCACAGACGGGACGCTTGCTTAATTGATAGACAGACTTTTTATCTGTTTATCCTTGAAAAACCTCCAATCTCACTGAATTACAGCAATCCTGGAAAGGGTCATGGGAAGTGTTAGATTGCAGTTATTTCTGTTAAAAGGAGGCATAACCAGTTACTAAGTTGTGGGGGCAATTCCTTTTTCACATGGATGATATGATTGTCTTGTGTTTTGATCTGAAACCATTTAGTGTGAATTTATCATTACAAAGGACTGTTACACCACTGTCACTTTACCTCTGAGACTTCAATGCCTTTTAGCCAAAAGAGTAAATTTGCATCTTGTATATAGATATTTATTTAGTCATTTTAGTTGCAGAGCTGCAAATAAATGCTGTTCTGATCATTGCATTTGTACATGAATTAGGTAACAAATAAACCCTTGAATTTTGACTCATTTAGGGAAAAACTATACACATCACACGTCATAGAATTCAGCCCACGGGTTGGTTCAGAAGTATTAATTTCAATTTAAATATCCAAGGAGTAACATAAAAATCATGCTGTAGGGTAGCATTTGGTTAAGAAGATGCAAGTCAGATCAGATCTAGTTAGGAATAAGAATTATGACACTGTGCTGCAGCCTGACTCTCAAGGACACAGAAACCCAAATGTGGTCAGGTGACAGAAACTGGTCGATCACCGAGTCAGTCCACGTCATGCAAACAAGTAATTACCCATACGTGAAAACGAAATTACAACCCGTTTGCTTGTAAATCAATGAAAGCACCTGATTCACACTAAACGGTAAGTAGGCTCTCTGCATTTGTGCATGTGTCAGCCAGTTTCCATTCTCCATCCTCATTTTGCACTGCTGACTCAATTCAAGGGCCTGATAATGTTATGGAACTTTTTACACTCCATTCCTATATGGGCACTTGGTTGTGTACCAATGTCGCGGGCCTCTATTATACCACACGTTATATTTCCCGGCTCATATTTCTTCATCCTTTCTCTCAAACACACACAAACACAAAAGGGACAAGAGCTTGGTAGGACAGTAAAGGATGAGCAGGGTTAGACCTGAAGTAGATACACCCATGGAATGGCCCGTCCATGTAATCCCTTTGAGGGACAAAAATTAGCACCAAGAATGCACATGGCTCGAAGGACAAGGTCCCCACTATGTTTCCCCGTTGAAAAGAAACCAAATCTAAACATATCAAAATAAGATGCCTCACACGGGGTCAAGTCAACAAGTGGTTTTGTTTTATGTTTCAAATGACTTCTTTTGGTAGTTTTGAGATGAACTTTGAAATAATAGTTTATTCACAAGAACGTTGTTGTTAACAGAATCACTGGTCTATTTGAAAATAGTACCTCCATTATCTGTCGCATGCTGATGATGTCATCATACCACTGCAATGGCGGGTCTCATCTCAGACTGGAAGTAGATTTAACAAATGAAAAGTTGTTAATTAGACTTATAGCATGGGTCGAAACATCTTACCAGTCTTCTGGCTAGGATATGAACACAATTGGAGGAAGATCGAAAAACAAAAACACGTGGCGAGTGAGTTTACTTCCATGATAACGTGACGTCAAAACCTAACCTGGCTAACAACTAAGACCTTGGCGATGTAAAAAAAAAAGAACTTGGGGATGTGGCTAAAGTTAGGCAGACACTCAACCTTTCGCTAGTAACAGGTTTCACATGAGTATGATAGTATTGCTTCATCTGTATACATACATCTGCCGGTGCTCTTGGACACATCTTCAGTGATGCTTTTAGGATCATCAAGCGTTTCGGGTCTTTCAACATTATTCACGCCCTCCTCCAGGTGACCCAGTTGGGCTGAGTTTATACCAGCTTGTGTCTAGATGGCTGACTAATTTACGACCCCCGACATTCATTCACATGCTCGCAAAAGACATTGTTGGCGCAGAAATAAGCTGATTAACCCCTAATCAATCACAGATCTGATGTGACGGGAGTTCACTCTTTCAAAGGAAAGTTGAATTAAATTAATTTTACCATTAATTCTCTTCTTCTACAGGTTTGGTTAGCAGATTCTTCTTTGATGCCCATGAGACGTTGTTGCTTAATTTATTATCTATCATTACTGCCACTTACTGGGTGGGAGTGGGAGTGACGGCCCTTGTCTTATAACACAAACTACATTCTACCCACTGAGTGACTGAGGAAAAATAAGTCCAACTCAATATCTCGGCTTATTAAGACTCTGAAGAATAAATTGCTGAATACCTTTTTTTCCCACAGTTTTTCTTATAACCTATTTTTCGTTATAACCTGAGCATTACAAAACGGTTATAGGAAAGTATAAGCAGTACCTTCCCCCTGCCCGTGTCCCAACCCATATTTGCTGGACTATTCATTGAGAATCCTTTACTTGAATTGTGCTCTAAATAGAAACATGAATCAGACAGATTGATTACACGGCCTATCGCACTAATAGTGCGAGAAGAGCTGCTGACATCCATCACGTCTCCCAGCGGGTCTTAACACGTGTCTGTGATGTGGAGATTAAGCTGTGACCTGGTGTGTTCGTGATCTGCGGTGTATGTGACTCCTTCCCTTCCTTCCCTTCCTGCTCAGCCCTCTGAGGCTGCGCTCGTCAGACTGTCGGGCCGTCAGTTGTCAGAGTGACTTGCGCGCTGGTGTGCGGACAGGCAGCGGAGGGCTGATCCTGTTAGCGCATGCCCTCCGCTTCTTCCGCAAAAGACAGAAACAACATCTGCCCCGCTGTCAAGTCAGACCACTCCCTTCACCCCCTCACAACTTCCTAAAGAGAGAACAGGGAGGACGGCATTCACGACCAGAGCTGGTATGAGGACCTCGGAGAATGGCGGAGGCCGACGCGCTTGAGGAGCTGCGTTGTGAGCTCACCTGCCCCGTGTGTCTGGAGTTGTTCCGTGAGCCGGTCATCCTCGACTGCGGCCACCACTTCTGCAGGGTGTGCATCATCCAGTGCTGGGAGGTCAAGGCGGACGAGACCCAGACCTGCCCGAAGTGTAGGAAGCAGTGCTCCACTAAACTGCGACCCAACTCGCTCCTGTGCAACGTGGTGGACAGTGTGCGCCGGGCTCGGACCATGGACCTGGCCGCCTTCAGATCGGCCGGGGAGCCCGACGGTGCGCAGGAGGAGCTTGAGGAGCGGGATACCGGCTCCAGCATGAGCAGCGTGGCCTCCTCCATCAGCTACTGGCCCCGTCCGGGGGCGGATATGTGTGAGGAGCATGAGGAGAAACTCAAGCTGTACTGCGAGAACGACCAGCTCGCCATCTGCCTGGTGTGCGGCATGTCCCGGGACCACAAGACGCACAACGTCATCCCCATCAACGAGGCTTTCGAAAACTACAAGGTAAAGCCCCCCGACGAGCCATTTGACAACACGCTTGAGCAGAAGATGTCTATGCAGAGCCAAGTGGACCCAAAGTTCTTGCTGAAAAACAAGAGCCGTCAAAGACCGCTAAAGAAACGTAGTCTTGACGTGTGGCAAAATAGATCGTTTTGTATGATCTAGTGCAGGGGTGCTCAACAAGTCGAGCGTGATCTACTACTCGATCGCAAAAGTAGTGTGGGTAGATCCCATAGCATAAAAATAGACGCCCGATTGATCACCATGTGATCTGCCCACATTACCTTTGCATTCGACTGGTAGATCGCGATCGACCTATTGGGCACCCGTAGATCATTTTGACTTGGTCATTTTATAAGTAGCCTGTTAAAAGTGTGTGAGCACCCCGGACTAGTGACTTCTTTGACATCACCCCAGTCATGAGTAGAGGTGTGTCCTCTGCACAAGTTTGGGAAGTTGAATTCTGACTATATCTGGTTGAAATCCTG
>OMLC01036705.1:0-12834 GCA_900302585.1 Regalecus glesne
GGCGGGGGGGGTAGTTAGGGGGTCAGTGACTTGTCCGATGACACTTCGACATGCTTCTCTTCTTGGACCAGGGATCAAACTACCACATTTCTTAGTACTAGATGACCACGGGTAGAGGCAGCATGGCTTAGGAAGTAGGGCGGTCTTCTAGTAATTGGCAGATTGATCCCCAACCCCTGCAGAAAGCATGTTGAATTCTCCTTGAGCAAGACACTGAACCCTGAAACACTCCCCGGGCACTGCAGCTGCTCTCTGTACATTAGGATCGGTTGACTGCAGAGAAGACATGGCTGTGTGTACAATGACAAAGTAAATGGATAAAGTAGAAAGGGCTGAGAAAGCAGGACGCCTACTCACATCCAGCAGGAGAAGAACACACCAGTGACTCGCCCTTTACTTTAAAAATTATTTTATTCATTAATACAGTGGTATACTTAAAATTGTGTCGCAGGAGAAAAAAAAGGTCAGCCACACGTGAAGAGCTAATATCTGATCAAAGCAGTGTTATATCTAAAATAAAACAGTACTGGTGTGCCATACATAATATATTGTCTATTAGTACAAAAATACATTTAAGGGCACCATACAGCATCCAGTATTACAAATCAATGCAGGGGATCGTTTTAGAGAATACCCTCATTTGAACAGAATGTGTCTTAAGTGTTTAACCCGAGCGCTGTTCTGTCCTGTAAATAATCATAAAAAGACCTTTTTTCCTTAAAGTATTATATACTGTGAATACATTGGTAGAAAAAGTGGAAGTATTACTGTCAGGTTACAAGTTCCAAGGCTGGAGGGTATGAGCAGAATACAAAGATAACCATGTTCACTCTCACTTTTTAAAACGGGTTTTCTCTAATTTTTATACAAAATAACAAAGACATACAAAAAGTTCATTTACAAACAGAGAACCAAGGCAATTCGCTAGCTTTATGTACAGCCACTTCATTTTTTTTCCATTTCATTTTGTATTTCCTCCTTCTGAATATGCATAGCGGATAAAGAGAGCATACCTTCTGTTATTCTCTATCAGCTGTCCTGGTGTGCTAACCCAGGTTCATTTACACAGTTGGTTCACAAAATGGCTAAAGAAAACAAACTTCATTTTACCATAATTTATCATAACTTAGCTTCTGTTCTTATTGAAAAATTGAATAATATGCAGATAAGGCATCACTGCTTATGGATGTGTCTGTGTGTGTGTGTGTGTGGTGAGAATCTTATAACAGAACAGTGTGTGTGAGAGAGAAGAGGAAAACAAAATGGCAGAAGTGTGTGTGTTTGACTGACTGTGTGTGTGTGTGTATGTGTGTGTGTGTGTGTGTGAGAGAGAAAGAACCTGGACCTGAGTAAAGCACATGCATAGATCCTTCTGGCTGGAGGGAGAGTTGTGGTACTTGGTGAAGAATCAAACCAATGGGTGGTGGTGGTTGAATGTAGGGGGGATCCTCTGGAAGAGCCTTCTGGAAGTGTGTTATCAGGGCTTGTATCCCGCATTATGCCGATCCCTTCACAACAGACACTTGCAAAGCTCTGTGTGATTGCAACCCATCTGCATCAAAGTAACTCTGATCTGCTTCAGACCTGCATGAGAACTTCCTCTTGACGAAAAGCAACGTGAGAAAAGAAAAGGTGACAGATAACAAAGGCCAGTCAGTCGAACTAACTGGAGTAAAAACGTCAGTGAATCAGAAACGATCTCTGCACTACCATATACGCCGTGTGCACATATAGCTTAAAACACGATAATTTGAATTCCAAGTTTTTTTTCAACTGGTACAGCCTCAAAGCCCATCCGCTCATCTTAATACAGATGTAAAGTTAAATGTCGTCGTCTTATGTGGATAGAAGTGTCAATCCTCTGGCATAGGGGGCATGCATTTACATTTTTAAAAGAGTTGAGTTTGGGTTTTCTATGGAAACATCAAACAGGGAAGAGTTGAAAAGACAGTTTGTAACAATGAGTTTCAGTCTCCTGTCTTCTTCCACAGGTACAGTAAACGAGCACCAGCTGGGTCTTCTCCATACTAATGTGGAGTGTGTGTGTGTGTGTGTGTGTGTGTGTGTGTGTGTGTGTGTTTGCTTGTATGTGGAGGGGTCTATCATTCGCATTTCATTTCCCACGGTGAGACGTTTAGTGGCACCACATGGGCAGGTCTGGTCTTAGAAGTGGTCGATGAGCACAGAAACACAGTTGGCCCCCACCAGGTAGTTGGGGTCCCCAGGAAGAGACTTGTTCTGCCAGCTCTTGGGGTCACCTGTGAGCAGACGGAAAGGCCCCATGAGAAATGACAGCAATGCTTCATACACACTGGTCAGTTTGTAAGCTCCCATAACTGATTACGCTGCAGGTGTATGATGGTCCACCATCACACCACCCCTACCTCCACTGTACTGCACAAGACCAGCTGGAGGTCACCCTGTTCACCTGTGATGCTGAAACTACCAGTAGACTGACGGAAACTCCGTCGGTCACTATTGTGGTAGCTGATTAATGGCTTGAATCCGGCATCAGAGGGGAATACCAAACGTTCACTAGATCAAGTTTCATGAATGCTAAGATCTGCTGCCTCTGAGCTGCAGCAGAATGAAGACCTGAAGACTTTCTGGCTGTCGGTCAGATCTGGTAAACAGGTTCAAGACACTCTGGACTCTAGAAACAACACAGGCATTCCTCAGTATTAACAGACTAAAGGACTCATGTAATATAGAATATACTCATCTCTTTTATAGGGGCAGTGCATATTGACTAACATTTAGAATGGGACAGATTTAGCCAACAGGCTAATTTTCATCTGTTGTCCCGAGTAGGGAAGGGTTCAGTGTCTTGCTCGGGGACACTTCAACTTGCTTTCTGAAGCAACCTGGGAGGGAACCACCAATTTTTCAACAACTGGATGGCTCCCCTACCTCCTATGTACAAATAAATAAATCAATAGATACATAAATAGATGTAAAATGTGATTGATGTATCGTGAAAGTTGCTTGGTGCAGCATTATTTATCGACAAGTCATTTGAAATGACATTGTCTGGTAGTGGCCCAAGTCTCAACACCACAGAGACATGGTGGACGATATTGGAGTGACAGAGCTCAGGAGGTAGGGAAGTCTTCCAGTAGTTTGAAGATTGGTTCTTCCATCCCAGGTTGCTTCAGAAAGCAAGTTGAAGTGTCCCTGAGAAAGACACTGAAGCCATACCTACTTGGAGCAGTTGAAAATGAGTGGCTAAATCTGGCATATTCACACTAAATATTCATTAATATGCACTGTCCCTATTAAAAGGCATAGATGGTCAGAAGGCTCTTCATACTCTCATCATGTGTCTCTTGGCCCCATAGTATGCAAGCACACCTGTAACTGGCAGTTAACAGGCATGTGCCACGAGGGGAATCCTGTAATAGTAGGTAAGAAGGGCTATGAGGGAGTAGCAGAAGTTCGGCCATGTTAAGAGAAGCACTGGAGTGTTGACACTCTTCACTAAAGTCAAACGGATTTGTTGCTGTAAGCCCCCTGCAGCTTTTTCCCATATTGAAGAGAAGCTGAATCTACTGAAGACATCTTTGACTTGACGGACAGAATCGACACCTCACCAACATGCAGTGTTTAGCTTTCCATGTCCGAGCCTTTGATTTGAGCTTTGAGGGAGATGTGTTTCTAAAGAGCTCAGCAGCTTCAGCACCAATGAGCCGCACAGCCACCCCAAATGCTGCGAAGTGAGGGGTTTTAGGAGGTTTTCAGATCAAAGTCTCTACAAACTGCAAGATCCATTGACTATAAGCCCCGCCCGAACAGGACTGACGGTGCAGAGGATGCTGCAACCTCACCCAAATTAGACTTGGGGCAGGAGTGTGGTAGAGGTGGAGAAGGAGAGGAAGAAATGGAAGAGAAAATTAATAGAAGGGACAGAAGGGAGCTGGAGAATGGCCTTGTTTGACAATGAGCGGCTTATGAGGCAGCCCTGATAATCCTCCCACAATTCAGCAGTACAAGAGAGTGCCCTGCAATCTCATTCATCCCTTTTAGCTCCATCGTTAAAATGAGGCTAATTAGCAGCTAATCCTGACCACTGCCAAAATAACCACTCTTTCAGGACAGAGGGACACAAAGGGTGATAAGAGAGAACAGGAGGGAGTGAGAACGTGTTAAAGGTTGTGACTAAGACTCCAACTTCTGTGTTAGCACAGGGTCTTCCTCTAACAGTGCAGCTGTTCTGGCTCCAAAACAAGATGGACAAAATCATTTAATGAGACTAAAAAACAGGTTGCTTCAGGATTTATGTCATGCTTTGTTTTCCCCACTCACAACATCTTCCCAGGATGCTTTCTGTGGATACTGCTGTTGAGGTGGTTGTGATACCCGGATACTTAATGCTGAGCACCATCCTGCAGTGTTCTATGTTGTGGGTCTGTTTCAACTAATTGCAAGGTCTTCCAATACCTTTTCTGCTATCAATAGCAGTTCACACTTCAAAAGCAGTTGATGAAGAAAGGATGTATCTACTTCTTTTGGCTGGTTCCCTGTTCCTCAGGGGTCACCACGGTAGATTTTACAGTTTCCATTGGTACCCATGAGGGCACAGCAGTAATGGCAGTCATTGATTGATCCAATATGGAGACTCAACCAATCCGATACGTTCTCATCAATCCACATAACGATTTGGCCAAATTTTATGTGGGATGTCCTTCCAGGCACAACCACTAACCCTAAGTATGGGGGGGGCAGATGTAAAGCACTGGATGCCATCCTAGTATTCATGGACTTGAGGCCATGCCTGTCCAGGAGATAGTAAAATGTAATGAAATAAATAGCTGAGCCTGAAAGCTCACAATGGGCTTAAGAACACCACATGTGGTTGTTAAGACATTCTTTATTGTGATGGCTTATTTTGAAGATATTTATCTATTGTTGCCTTCGAAGGAATATTCATGTCTAGGTTTTCAATACAAGTTTCTAAAATGGTGGGCACTAGTAGAGTGCAGGGTCAGCGCAGTATACCTTCATTGATGGTTAAGTTATAGTAAACCTGTGAGATCTCCCTAGCATGCTCCTGCAGCTACCTGGAGGAAAACATGGATATGATAGAGGCAGAGATGGATTCTGCCTTCAAGAGCATGTGTTGATATTAATTCTCAAAACACCATCAGCTCATTCGTATTTTTAAGCCAATTTAAGCAGACCACAGATCTTTTTTTAAAAACTCAATTGGCATTTTGTAGTAAAAATATGGTATATGGCTGTTCTCCAGGCCAAGGTTTGGGTGGCTGAGTGAGAAAGCTTACTTGTAGCCAAGCTGCATGCAGTACGGTGTTTACTTGATGGATTAGTATTTTTTGCAGTGGTCATGTGGGGCTAACGGTCATGTTGGGCATGCAAACTAAATGAGATTATTACACAGAGTCAAGGTGATTCAGAAGAAAAAACAGAAACATCACAACTGAAGCATAAAAGAACATTGACATGAGAACCTTGATCCACGCACCATGTGAAGTAAACCAGTGCTTGATGAGTGAGTAGGTAGGGTGGGTTATGAAGTGCATGAATGAATAACCAACTCAATCAAACCAAAGTCATGATGATGAAAAAGGAAGACTTTCCCCAAGGTTGATTTTCAAATAATGAGCAAATGATTTGAGTATAGAACCCTCAAATTTTCTGAGACTTGTCGACAAGGGAAAACTCAAACTGGGGGAAAGTCTGATTAAAAATGCTTTTGATTTGTCACAGAGCCAGCCCAAAAGACCCCCAAAGAACAGATAGAGGACAGCATACCCGACGCGGAGTCGGAGGATTTTAGAGCAAAAGACCAACCATCAGGGGTCATAGACGCACAGTGAGGTAAGCGCAGCTCCACGGGCTTCAGGAACTTTAGGCCATGTGGTCCACACATCACCAGAGGGCTGAGCAGTGTCTCTCCTGGAAATATGCAGATGTAGGAAAGAGTGAGACTTGAATGTTTAAAAAAAGACAAAGGATGCACAAAAACATGCATTGGAAGAAGGCATATGTACAATTCACTTTTCATAGATAGATTGGTGTAGGTGGTCTTGCATATTGTACATTACCACATGCTTCAAACAAAATACTGTTCAGAATCTTAAAACAACTTTGGGGAGTTCAGTGACTGAGCATTTTGGTACATTTCTGAAACTGACATTTTAAAGTCTACACCCACTTTCTGTTGTGATTGGCCAAGTGTACTTAGGTGTGAAAATGGTCTGCAAATTCAATCTGTTCATTCTTCATGCAACTACTCCCACCACAAAACAGACTGCTCCACTCATCATGAACAGCCTCAAGGAAAAACCCTGGGTACCTTTCATTGTAACAACCGCAAAATTCGAAACACTTCCCATTTATGAGGCCACTCCTCTCTGTGATGGACCCCACTTCACCTCACCTTCAAATTGCACTAGTTTGGAAAGGTATGAATGATTTTGTTGGAACAGACTTGCTAATGTGGTCAGATGACGCATCGTGCAAACTAGTTTGGTTGAAGCATGTGAAAGCCTTTATGGCATGCAGCACGGTACCAGTGTTGGATTTCTCATGGAGAGATAGTAAAACTGAGAGCCATCCTAAAAAGATCATTGACTATAAAACAGCGAGAAAAGAGTTGAGATGCCAACTATCTGAATTTGGCCGCCATCATGCTTCCTTTCCAAAGCATTTAACAACTTCAGAGAAAAAGAAAACAGAAAACCAGCTTTAACTTCACTCCCTGCTCTATCGCTGACGGTTTACCTTTCTCTTTGTCGAGTGGTGGCAGGATACTGTTGTCCCGGCAGACCTTGAAGTATATCTCCTGCTCTATTCCATCGGGGATGGCACCCTGGGGAATAATGATGCTGACGCCAGTCTCTATGGAGCTCAGCACACCGCCGTTGGAGTTGAAGATTCCTCGTGCGGTTGCAACAACCGTGTGACCTTCATCATCATCGTCATCCTCAAGGGCACTAGGGCTGGGAGAGAAATTTTAATAGTCACATAATGCACAGACAACTTGGATATGGGATTTAGTTTCAGAGGTTGCAGTCTTGACCAATCTGCAGACGATAATAGCAGCAACAACTCAAAGAGCGCACTCTCCGCCAGTGCAGATCTCCACCAGATTTATTTTGCCCTTGGTGACAAACTACTCTTTTTTCACCTACTGTGAAAAGGGAAAATACAGAGACACTCCCTATTCATCTCCCCTTCTCTAGTAGTAAGACTCAAGCAGAGAAACTAGCTGAAGACTTAGAAAGCTGCTTTATTTTATTTTTCTTACAACAAAGTGTGTTCCTAGCTGCAAATGTGTTCTCTACATTTAACCCATCCTGTTGTATAGGAGCAGTGAGCAGCTGCAGTGCTAAGAAGTCTTGTGGCAGACTTTCACACAAAACACATGTGTGAGACTTTTGATTGATGCAGGGCTAGAGAAAATTACAGTGACATGAACATAAACAGTCATGGTCACCTGAGGACAAACTCGATTATATTTTCCTGGTATAGTTTTGAACATAGCAGAGCAACTCTTTTTTTTTTTAAAAAGAAAAAAAATTAGATTCCCTTATCAGTCCCACAAGGGGAAATTTCAAATTCTCTGTATGTTAACCCATCCTATTGCATAGGAGCAGTGAGCTACGACCATATGGAGCTCGGGGAGCAGTTTGGGGTTCAGTGTCTTGCTCAAGGACACCTCGACATGCTTACTGCACAACCGGGGATCGAACTTGTAACCTTCCGATTGCCATACGACCGACTGCCCCAATTCTTGTCACCTGTTTAAAATTAAGGTTGGTATCAAAATGCCTACAGACTGTTACCTGACAGGGATGGCCTTGGGTACAGCATTTATGTTGTTTTGCTGGTATTTGGAACGCTGATCCATTGTGCGGGTGAAGGTGTCCAGGCCACTGTCCTGGTCTGTGCTCTGGGGCTTCAGGGGGCTGGTGCTTGGGGCCTATTGAATTCAAAGCATTGATTGCATTGACCAATAATAATAATATGATAATAATTTCTCACTACTTAGGTCTCGAGTAACCTCCATCCTACCCTCCATAAGGATGTTTATCGGGCGGCCTACCTTGGGGGCTAGCTCTGGCTTGTCGTTGGGCAGTAGGTTGTGGTTGAACTTAGGGCTGTCAAATTTACGCTCAAAAGGCCTTGCTGAGTTGGTATAGGGCTTGGGGACGTAGCGGTTGTAGTTGGAGGGTGGTGGGGCTCCTGTACCACTGGGCGGCTTTGGGAGCTGCTCGCTGGTGCCATTAACAGGAGACTTTTCAGGGAAACTCTTGTGAGGCAGGAAGTTGGACTGGACAGTGTCTTCTCGGGCTGGAGGCTTGGCTTTTGGAAAACAGTCAACCCAAGAATTAACATTTTTGGTGTGTGGTAATGAATTTAGCTGTTGAATGACTATGAATTATCTTTTGCAATTGCACCAACAGAAAATGTTCAGGTTCCTTTTACCCTTATGTAAAAGATCACAGATAATTGAACCAGTTAATCTGGACACTTTCAGAGAGAAATATTGCATCTCTCATCTAAATGACTTATATTCTCTAACAGAAAAGACAAAGTTTTGACTTGTGTTAGTGCAAAGAAATGCACTTTACCTTCAGGCGAGGTGGGTTTGGGCAGTGTGGCTGGTGGGATGGCAGGGGTCACCTGAGGAATTGGTTCATACCTCTTCTCCACTGGACTCACTTTCTCAATTGTGTCTGTCCTGTAGCACAAAACCACAGCCAGACAGTTTTACATACATGGAAGTTGTAAAACTACCCTACCAAGTAAACATAACAGCAGGAAAATGCAATTAACACAATTGTACTGACACTTTGACACCTTCAGTTCTTTATACAGTGAAATCTTCAAAACGTGCATCATATGAAGAAGTCACACCAAAGTTTGATGTAATTACACATAACAAGGAAAAATCATGTAGTCACCGGCAAGCAGAAATGTATATGTGCTCTTTTGTACATCTCTCTGAGCTTGTGAATTACCTGGGGTAATTGTATCCAGACTGTGCTTGAGGCTGTGGTTTGTTTGGACCAGCCTGGAGACGGTCAAAATATGACAGCTGTTTTCTATAGTACTCCTCATCCTCATCTGGGTCATAATGGTTGGAACGCACAATGTCGTCAGCCACCTTCGACTGAGGCTTCTGTGGCTCAGGGGCCCTGGTAAAGTAAAGAGTGTTTTCAAAAACTTAAAGGGCAGTGTTGAAGTGGTGAATGGAGCAAGAAGAAGGAAACGCATTTAGTCTTTATGTTGACATATGGCCAACTTGAATGTGCTAAGCAAAATTCTGGTGTTTTTTATCCCAAGCCGTTTTCCTATTGTTACGAGCCAAGCACTGTGTGATAAGTAGCAGAATATTTTAAATTGATCAAGTAATGAGCGAGCTAACGTCTGCCAACTGCTTTGCACAAAGATGCAATATAATCCTTTGAGCTCTCCAAATAACATCCACTAAAACAATGACAGGCTCAATGTGCTTTGATAAATGTCTGATAACACCTTCCATTAGGAAATGACAATCATAATATAGTCAGTCAATACAGCGATAGATCACTCAATTTGACCTTTAACGATGGAAAAGTAAGGCTTTGGTTCCATTATAGCAGATTTGCCATACATGTGTCCCAACTGGATATCTAACATCACATGAAATGGCTCGACCAAGTAAACAGCTCCACTCTAGCAAGCCAGGGGGAGCTGTGAGACCAGTAATAACCGCATATCTGGTGTCTCACCTGAAGGTCTTCTCTTGATCCAGGTTGCTCAGAGAATTGGCTTTGGGGACTCCTCCACCCGGCTTCACAGGCAAATCAGCTGCCTATCAAAAGAGAATGCAAGTAACTGTGTCAGTGTGGAGAGAAAAAAGCCTTGATTGACATTAAAGTGAAACCCAAAATTCTTCCTTTCATATCAATGGTTAAACAGCAGCAGGGCTGCTTCCTCGTGCAAGAAGAGGGAGTGTTAACCTGAGGAGGTTGCCCTGGCACTGTTCTAGCATCAATAATAAAGTCTGACAGAAATCGTCTCACCTTGTTCCCCACTGCATCAGCAGCCTCTTTGGCTCGGTCTACAGATACCGAGCGTTTGTTTTCAAACATCTTGACACGAGTCAGGACTGACTGGGGCCGCATGGCTGGATCATCTTCTGGTGGCTCATCTCTGGTGGAGGCAGCAGCCACAAGGTCCCCATTAGAAGGTGAGGGAGCCTCAGCTTTGGGAGGTGGTGTGGGACTGGGCTCGGGGTTGACAGGAACAGGGTCATACTGCTGAGATTTATAGCTTCTGGGCTGTGATGGTTGCCCCTGGCTATAGACAGGCCACTGAGTGGCAGGGTCCGGAGAACGAGCAGCTGAAGGGTATGCAGCTGGTTGAGGCTCTTGGTCATAGCGGCCCCGCAGGTCGTACCCTGAACCAGGAGGTGGGGCCTCATCGTAACGTACGAGTCCTGTACCAGCTGGTTTCCCATAGCGAGGCCGTCCATCGAACACCTGCTGAGGTGGCAGCTCATCGTATCGCTGAGGGGGAGTGTATTGGCGGTCAGGGCCATCTCCATAGGGCAGGCGAGGGTCAACAGCGGAGGGAGGCTGGCTGTAGGGGTTCCACTGCTGCTGGTCATAGTGAGGCACACTGTTCTCATAGGGCAGATGAGAGTCATAGTTGCGGTACTTTGGTTCCAGGTAACCACCTCCGCTGTTGTTAACGTCATAGTGACTGGGTGGGTGGTCGTAATCTCTGTACGGCTGTTGGTCGGGGTGGTATGCCTGCTGCGGATCATAGGTCATGGGCTTCACAACGTGACTACTTCTCCCAGCATTGTCCATGGTATATGGATCCTTCTGGTACATCTGCAGGGAAAATACACCAAGAGATAGTTCAACAGTTTGGTGGTTCCACTGACACAGTGCAAGTAAGTTTATATTTAAAGGTAAAAAATGTTTTTGATAAAATGGACAAACATTTGGTTAAAGAATGACAGAACAGTAAAAGAATTCCTTGAAAATAATGGCAGAAGAAGAAAGAAGAAGGGAAAGACCTGAAATAGAGAAACTGACAGGGAGGGGTTACTGGTCAGATTGTATAAGACAAAAACAGCAGTCTAAGCACAGCTAGATAGATACACACTGGAGCTTAGTACACGTCAAAGCATAACAATTCAAATGTCCAAACTCAAAAGTCAAATGTCAAAACAAAGAAAAGGTAACAAAGATAAAAACAAAACATGGGTTCCATTTTTCCTTAGTGCACACATGATTTGTGAGACAGAGATTTTTCAGTTCATAAACAGAACGTGTGATCCAATTTTGGACTTGGCTTCTGAACCACTGCAGATTTGTTACTTCATTTCATTGCCACAGCAGCATGTCCACTTCAGAGAAAATATCACCCACTCTCTTTGTGCCATTGTCAGCAAACTTAAGAATTTGCAATGATACATAACCATACAAGAACTTTTTCATGTTACACGGTAAAATATATCTTGGAGAATATCCTGATATTTGAGAAGTAACCATTGGGTATCCATCCAATTTTCTAATGGATTCCCATTTGATTCTGCTTAACTACATGGCTACATTTCAAATGCAGGAATTAACAGATGGCTATTCAAAAAAACAAAATGGCCCATTCAGTCTGAATTAACCAATACACCAGAGATCTATTCCCAGTGATTAACAGCAGATAAAGTCAAACATGTTGCAGCATGCAAAGAGGGTAAACAACAGTGAGAGAGACTCGGGACCATTGCTGCCTCTCTCCATGTTGGCATACAAAGACAGCCATCCCCTCAAAGCTCACTGATGTTTAGCAGCATTTGCTCACACTTTCAACATGTGTATGCATACACACACACACACGCACACACACACACACACACACAAACAAATCTTTGTCTTTTTGGGCAGCATTGTGGCCGGCATGCAGGGCAGAAGAATAGAGAGCAAGAGATAAAGCGTGGCAATAGAAGATAGGTAGGAACACAGGCAGCAGCGGAGGCACAGGAAGTCAGCCAGGCCAGACTGAGCCAAACTGGGCCGGGCCAGATCTCGGGAGGGTCCAAAGTGACGGTCAGATGGATACCTTTGGTTCTGAACTGGGCAGTCCGGACTGTAGAGGTTCAGGTGTGATGCTCTTAGGGGCTAGCTCTGGGGTCAGCCTCCTAAGTGAGCCAGCCTCAGGGCTGGGGCTTGGGCTCGGCTGGCTGTTGGGAGGTGGAGGAGCTGCCCCAGGGTTCAAACCCCCTACAGTGTTTACAGTGATGTCAACAGCAGGAGGCACTGTCTCAGCCAGGGGCTCAGGCTGCTGGTGAATGCTAGGAGTGGCAGCAGCCTCTGCTTTCTGTGAAGTGGTTCAGAAATGTTTAATAACATGCGCTGACATGCTAGAGAGCAGTACTCATAAGTGCTACTACCTTTACAGCCCCTCGCGCAACCTTCTGGTCCACTCTTGTGCCTATAGGTTACACCTAACAAGCAGCTACTGAATCATTTCCACACTCAACCATTAGTTTCGGATCAACCAATGGCACATGAGGGTTAGGAAATAGCAGCAGGACAAGGTTTTTATTGTTAGTGTAGACTGATTTGATTTTAATACTAGTGTTGCAATACAGTGACTTTTTTATATGTTTATATATGTGTGTGTGTATATGTATATACATACATATATATTCGTATGTATATATATATATATATATATATATATATATATATATATATATATATATATATATATATATATATATATATATATATATATATATATATATATATATATATATATATATATATATATATATACATACACATACACACACACATATACACACACACACAT
>OMLC01036706.1:0-12027 GCA_900302585.1 Regalecus glesne
GCCTCCTCCTCTTCTCCTCCTCTCTCTCTCTCTCTCTCTCTCTCTCTCTCTCTCTCCTACACTCGTTGCAACTCTCACACTCTATTAGGTGAACTGAAGTCCCATCAGTCATGGCAGGGCAGAGTAGCAGCTGAGATGTGGGCTCACGCCAGGCGGGGCACTTTGCTCTCGCTACAGTAGATTTTCTCCTTGTCTGTCTGTCTCCTCTCGGAGGGCCATCTGAAACATGGACAGGAGTAGGAGGTTCGGTGCTCAGTTCTGCTTAAGCCTGAGGAGCCTGTCATTTAGGAGACCCCCCCAACCCTGACCCTGTAGGAACTTTTATTGGAAATATCCACAGTAGGCCTGGGTGGTGTAACAATATTACAGGGTAACCAATGGTATTAAAAATGATGATGGTATCCATGTCAACATCAACATAACATTTCTGTACCACATCCATTTAATTAACTAGGCTAACTATTCATTCATTCACAATTTATGACAGACACTCCTCTTTGGTCAGAGCATTATAAACGCTTTACTCTCACATGTGAACTCTTCATCTTTGAAGATGGAGAACAAAACAAGATTGCAAGTAGGCTGCTGCCAAGCCAATGAGTTCTGAAAGGAAAAGGTCGCTTTTGGTTTCAACAGAATGTTGAGCAAAAGCCTGCAAATTTAAATGATCTTGATGGAAACATTTCAAGTCTGCTTTCCCTTCTAAAAATGTGGGAGAGAGGTCCATTTTTACGTCACAATTATTCCCCACATTGGGGTGGACATGGACTTAGATGGAGCATAAGGAGATTAAGGCCGGATGCCCTTCCTGATGCACTGCGATGAGTTTGAACCCGTAGCATCTGGATTGTCAATTCCCAAACTCCGCTATCTACCACTGAGCCACTGCAGCCCCCAAGCAGACATGATGTTGATATTATATAAAACTTCTGCAATCATTGTGATGATAATATTTTTCTTATCGCTCAACAATTTCACATGGAATTATTTTGCGTCCTCTCTCCTTCCCACCTCCTCTCAGTCATTTTGTCTTCTGATTATGATGATAAAGTGTGCCTGGTGTGGATTAGTGCACATTATTAGTAAGCTCTTGGTGTAGAATTACAATCAGTGCAGTGTTTAGTTAGGGCTGCTTATTATTGTGGGTAGGGTGTCGACTAAGTGCTGGCTAAGTGGATTGGTCTGCAATCTGATTCCTCCCTCGTTTCCCTGAAGATAACATCCTCTCCGTTCGGGTTTATGTAACAGGGTACATACGGTAATGAGTCCCTAGTAAACAATGTTTATACTGCTCTACTCGACTTTGAGAAAATAGGTTGTTTGCTGTGTTCTCGGAGGAGGATATGATCTACTTTCTCATCCGTTCATCCATCAGTCCACCCATGGCCATTGATATCTCAGAGATCACCAGTTTGTGGTTAATGAAACATAGGGGGAACGACTACATTCTTTTGCTGTGTTCTGGAATTTAGAATGACTGTCTCGGCATGGTTCCCCCTGCAGGCCAAAATGATGCCAAATTTGAAGTAGGGACACATTTTCACCCATTGCAATAATAGTCTTAAATATATATTCACGACATGCGTGTTTTTCCCTCCTCTGAACAATTTGATTCTTGGACAGTTAATGACTGCTCACGTATAGTTTTTGTTAATGTACAAATCTGATCTCGGTAAGAAGAAGAAGCCTTATTGATTTTTCACTGTGGATACATACAATGAAATTCGTTCTGTGCTTTTAACCTGTTCTACAGGAGCAGTGAGCAGCTGGGGCACCTAGGGATCACTCCATCATTTGTCGGGGATGACATTTTTATTGTTGCCTTGCTTTTGTTCCATCCATCCATCCATCCATCCAAAGTCCAGTCACGGAGTCATGCTGGACCCTATCGCAGCACTCATTGGGTGAAAGACGGGGAAACATCCTAGACAGGTCACCATTCCATCACAGAGCTTGAGCAGTTAGGGGCTCAGTGTTGTGCTCAAGAACACTTTGATACATCTTCTCCAGGGACCGGGGATCAACTTTCTGATTAATAGACAACTGTCCTACCCGAGCGAGCTATTCCACTCTTGCTATCGTTTGTTTTCTTATTTCTTTTAACCACTATCTGGCTTCTTCCTAAGAGACATCGTACTATTGGGTAGATAAATAAACATTAATGAGTAATCAGTACTGTGAGTCAGTCCCCACATGATGAGTCACACATCAGGCAAGATGTTCAATCTGTCAGCTTGAACGTCATGGTCGTGTTCGATGCTCGTCATTTAGTCAACATTTGCCCCGGGTGTTGTTTCTGTTCATTTTGTAACTGCGCAGCTTGCTCAGTGAGCCTCTTTGCCTGTCCGCTCCAAGGTCCCATTAGTCTTAGACGTGAGCCAGTCGCGTGGAAAAGATGTGTAGGACAGGTTTTGTTTTTCTTGAGATGTGATAATGTATGTCTCTATCATAGCGCTTTGTTTATGCCGTTGCCCCTGAGCACCTGCCATTTTGATAATGTGTAGAATCAGATGGAGTTGTGGACAAACAAACATACTTGAACTGTAACATAAAGTATCTCTCTCTCTCTCTCTCTCTCTCTCTCTCTCCCTGTCTGTCTTTCTGTCCGTCTCTCTCTCGTCTCTCTCTCTCTCTCTCCCTGGCTGCGCTAAATGACAGTTTAATTGAGCCCCTCTTCCTACAGACGCACACTCCCACTCAACAGTACTGCGAGTACACGGTTCTCTGACTGCCAGGCATAGATTAATCGCTCCTCTATCTTTTTATTATTATTCTTTTGTTTTGTTGTTTTCTCCCCCTGTTGGTTTCCTTTTGTATCTCTGCATGAAACCTCTGAACTCATTTCCCTGGGCCTTTGTTTCAGTGCTCCCTTGCTTAGCAAGCAGGGGAGCCCCTTCCTCCCTCCCGGGCAGCATTCTGGTCAATTCGCTGTATTGGTTGGATTGTTCCGAGGATTGTAAATAAACATGCATGCATGCACACAAGCATGCACGCAAATGCACAGCAAAAATACACAAGGCTTAAATGAAACAGGCCACATGAATCATTTTATCCCTCCCTTCAAAATGCTGACACCGCTGGCTGATGAGAAGGGCCTAGGTTCACAATTGATGCTGAATCCAGAGGAATGACACTAGGTCATATGTCCTCCTCCACCCTGTATGCACTCGGCATCTGATTACATGGTGATATATTAGACCAACTGTGTATATGTGGTTAAGTCTGCACATATGGCAGCACCCACAGCTCTTCACTTATCTCTGACTTTATGCTGCAAGATGGATAACTGCATTCACCTTGGTGCATCTTGATGGTCCCAGCTGTACTTCATAGCTTTTACAACTCAATCACGATTGTCTATTTGTAACCATTGTTGGAAATGAAATGCAATAGATAGGAATGGTTTGGAAAAGCTGTTATGATGTCAGACCAATATACATGTAGTCACAATTGATTGCAGTATCTTATCGGACTTGCCCCCATTGCCTCTATATAGTGGTAACATAGTACAGGAGGTAAGGGAGTTGTCTATTAGTTGGAAGATTGGTGGCATTGGTAGTGGAGGATTCGATCTCCAGCTCCTTCAGAAAGTGTGTTGAAGTGTCCTGGAAGAAGCCACTGAACCCCTTATGGCTTGGGATAATAGATTACAATGAACTTGGTAGCTAATTCTGGTGTATTTACATTCTAAAAGTTCATTGATATGCCTTGTTGTACGTCACTCTGGATAAGAGCGTCTGCTAAATGCCTGTAATGTAATGTAATGCAACATTCATTCACAAACTCAATCGGATCAGGTTTAACATTTTACAGTCTGATCATGAAGTATCAGCAGGCTACATGTATCGAATATTTGACTAAACCAAATGGATGTGCTTGACATACACAAAATTTGCCATACTTATTGTTTAAAACCAGGCCGCATGTTCATTTAACAACCTGAGCTAAAGACTAACAACCGAGTGGCAGACCTGCTTAGGTTATAAATAAGACCCTTTTCATCTAAACATCTCGTCAGGCCCTATGGCTGCTGTCTGTGGTGCTTATTTTCCGAGTATCCACAACCACAATAAAACTGCTACTTCAGAGGGCTGGCTAACACTCACAGCTAAATCCAGTAAAGCAAGCCAAAATGCATATAAGCACTATAACATCAAAAATTGCATACATGGCTACATGGTCAGCTCTATCAACAGTAAACCCACAGATAGAGGGGGTGTATATTTCACTCACCCTTTTTGAAGAGGAGGGCCATTCTTGCAATGACCTGAAAAATAGCTTATGTAGTTTAGCACTACTAGCTAGTCACTCCATGCGGACATTATTTTCTTCATTGACCATTTGAATCCCTCCTTTTGTTCCTCTCCATATACAGCTCTAATGTTGGTGTTAGCTTGCTATCAGTCTTAATTTCAAGTTATTGCCGTAGGCAAAGTTTGAGGAAGTTACTTTACAAAACTGCATACCTCTATTTGCTTACATTGATATCAATACAAAAAATAGCTATTGGTTAAATCTAACTTTTTTTCCCCCATTTCAATGACATTGATAACATACTATGATTTGATTGGTGTGAAGCGAAAAGTCAGCTTGCTTCCATTGGGTTCTCTTGGCATAGGTCTAATGCATCCTGACTAATCATAGTTTAGCAGTGGGATGAGGACAGACTTATTTGATTGGTTATTCCTTCATTCTTATTCCCCAAGGGAAGCCAACTCTGGCCTGGCTTCCTTGCAGATTCGTTCACAGTATTGAGCGGTGTAGTGGCTCAGTGGTATGGTGTAAACCTTCAAGTTGGGTCTAGCGGGTTCGGATCCGGGTGGGGGGCTCAGTAAATGTGAAACAGTCTTTATACTTTTTGAGTGGTCGCTAAACTAGAAAAGTGCTATATAAGAACAAGTCAATTTACTATTTAAAGTAGGAATGCAACCATACACATTGAATGACAGTCAACATATACTAACATTTTCTGACAAATAAACTTCTGATCCAGATGAACTGATTCACCTCTCTTTTTTACATTCAGAGGGGTGCTATTTCACTCAATATAAAATACTCAATGAGAAATGGGGAAGAGATGGCTATAAAATCACAGCAGAATTACTGAAACGGTTAAACTAAGTGTTTTTATTAAAATGACAACTACAATCTGATACACAGGGGAAGCAAGGCTGTCTAATACGCTACCTTGTAATATACATCTGAATATTTGGATGTTAGCCTCAGTATACTTATTGACACATCCATTTCAATAGGGTCCGCCATGTTGAACATTGAAGCCCAAACTGTACACCATTCAAAGTTGAGTGTCTGTAGGTTTTCATTCCCACCAAATACACAATAGCTGATTTTATGGATGAGAAGAAGAATTGCTTAGTCAATTGCCTGTGGTTGAGCACTGCTGGTGAACGTGAAGCTGAGTGTCAATGTTAATGGATCAGTAACTGGACTTAGCATGTTTAAGTGTTGAAATGTAAGTAAAGTGGCTATTAAAATGTATCACTTTTTTCCAGTTAACTTTAATAAAGCACAGCCGAGAAAGATTTTGGACTTTGCTCAGATAGCAAAAAACAATAATGATGTGTTCAGGCTTGTTGGACAGCTTAACTAAGTGGTAAAATGTGATTAGAAAGACCCATGCTGCCAGCTTGTTATGAAACATGCTCAGGTCCTCTGATGACTGGTGAGAATTAAGAGAAAATGGTTGACTGGTTGCGCACCATCAGCATGCCGGTAATGCTCCTGTACCTGCAGTTGGAGTTCCTTTCAATTATGCTGCCCGTCACCTCTGGAAACCTTTGCTGATTGGCCTTATTTGGCTTCCCTCAGCAGGACACATTTGTGCGCACAATTGCACATACTTATGCAGAGCAGAAAATAGAAAAATTATCTATGCCTGTTTAGTTTCTCTCAGCACCTGAATCTATACCACCATGGCCCCTGTCATGCTGTCACTCCTGCACAGCTAGTTTCCCCTGTTCCAGGCCTTATAGATGGTGTGTATAAGCACATACATGTGATCCAGTGTGCATTAGTCTGGTTTGTCAAATGTGTGTGTTGGTCCCAGCTGGTTTGGCAGCAATATGCTGTTCACCTGTCAATGATGAGAACAGGAGTGCCTGCACCCCTCCATGGTGTTGTCATTGTAACTTGACCTTGACATGCTGTGGAGCTCTGATAATGGACTGGAGATGCTGAGTACAATGGAGTCGGTGACAGAGGAAAGAATAGCCTGTATTGTCTTGAAAGTAAAATAAGATCGAGGTCACAGATGCAATCACTCATTTACTTCACCCCTCACATGGACAGAATGGAGAAGAAAAATGATCTGTGTGACATTGAGGTCCAACGAAGAACTGCTGCATGTTGGGTACTGGAAACCAGATCCTTCTTGGTAGTTCTTTGAATAATATAAGAGGAAGGGTTATGCTGGACTGTGTTTTGATTTTCTTGTATTTGCCATATAAACAAAAGCTAGTTATTTGCCTTCTCATTCCACTTCCAAGGTGGATTCTCAGTACAAGGTGATGTTGGTCATTTAAATGTGTACACTCGTTGCAGCAGTGAATATACCTAGTTTCTGCTGTCCTCCAAAGTGCAGCAGAAAGTCCATATTTTGCAGATGTTGTTTTTGTAATTACCAGAGAACTAGGCCTGTTTAGTCTAGGCTTGTGTCTGACAGCTATCTGAATAACAGATGAAGTAAACAAGAGTTGGGCAATATATACTATCTATGCTGCCCTCAAGCCCTCGTTGCTCTGAAAGTTTTTTCACATTTTCCATCACTATTGGATTACCTTTAGCGGATGCTCTTAATTTTGTTGATATTATCGTTGGCATGGTGCAAGGCCTGTCCATAAATGTTTCAGACAGCATAGCTGGGATGACGTCCCTGGCATGCGTGATTCTACTGCTACACATTACACTGAAATGCACTGTAGGGCCACGAGGGAGACAATATCTTTATTGCCTTTCACCCTCTCCTATAATATCACTCCTCTTATTGTCTTCCTTCATTTCCCTCCAGCAATCTATAACTACGATGCCCGGGGAGATGAAGAGCTTTCACTGCAGATTGGAGACACGGTGCACATACTAGAGACGTATGAAGGTGAGAACAGTCTTACTAATGACACGTCTGATAAGAGCTGACACACCGACACCAAACATCATTTACCTGTCAATGGAAGTAACGCCTGTGTCTGGTCAGAGACATGACCTCATATGACGATTTTCAGAATCAGGTTGTTGGCCATGTAAGTTTGCACACACATGAAATTTGACTCTAGTTTCGTTGCTATCACAGTGTACATGACATAACAACTCAACAATCTTCAAATATGCACATAAGGATTTTCTGGTAATAACATGACTCAATATGTGGCCTTGTTCTTGTAAACATGGGTGTTAACCCTTATTCCCAGCTTTACTTTGTCCACTGGTTATCCTTTTAGTTTGTTACATTATAAATTTAAATTGGCTTGTCCCCTTGATTTAGCAGGCAAGGTATACAACATATCATATTTTTGTGTATGCATGCTCAATAATTCAGATAAGGAAATCATAAGTATCTATCTGTCTGTCTCTTTCTATTCATCCATCTATGTATAAAACTTCCTCAAGGACACACCAATGGAGTGCTCAACACCCACCCACACACACACACACACACACACACACACACATACATACATAAATACATATTCACATACATTATCACAAATAACAACAGAACACATACATCATCACAAATAAAAGAATTTGCCTTGGTGAACTTCACAGTAACACGACATCCTGTTCTTAGAGCCTCGCATCAGATATGGAATAACTCCCATAAAACCCCTTTAACGGGGAAAACATGGGCAGAAACCTCAGGGAGAGCAACAGAGGAAGGATTGCTGTCAAGATGGACAGGCATGCATTGTATGTTGTGTATACAGAATAAAAAACAATTTAAAGCATACAACTCTTTGTATAAATGCTGTATTCCAGAAGAACTGATTCAACTTTTTGCTATCACATTTTTGTTTTTCAAAATAAGTTTCAGAAACAATTATGAGGTGTAATGCC
Organism: Regalecus glesne; assembly: GCA_900302585.1. Classification (NCBI taxonomy): domain Eukaryota; kingdom Metazoa; phylum Chordata; class Actinopteri; order Lampriformes; family Regalecidae; genus Regalecus; species Regalecus glesne. The sequence goes on from OMLC01036706.1 coordinate 8,071, forward strand.
TTTTTTAACCTCTGCAAACTTACCAGTCACCCTACGTTATTAGTTTTATAATGGTTTTTAATAAAATTTCTGCCTCATATTCAGACTTGTGGACAAGATTCATTGACTGTCTGGAGTGCATGTTCTGCTAATTTACTTTGTTTTGGAGAGTGGGGTTTTATATCTGGTTTTATATTTGATATATTCTGTTTGCTAGGCTGGTACAGAGGCCACAGGCTGCGAAGAAAATCCAAAAAGGTGAGTGGCTATCAAAAAAAGGAAATACATTTTCAAAAAAGTAGAAAGAAAATGGGGTTTGCACAGTACCCTCAGTGATTATGTTCCGTATCCAAGAGTCTGTGATTTCAATTCTTATTCTCAGATGATCATTTAAATGAAAAATGGTTCATGTTTTTGCTTTTGCAATAGTGTAAAATGACTGTCGTTATGTTTCCCCCTCAGGGTATATTTCCTGCTTGTTATATTCACCTGAAAGAAGCTACAGTCGAGGGAAATGGGTCAGTAACTGTCCATTCACACCTTAGAATGACTTGTGTTATGATCTTCAAGCACTTGAAATGATAACTCCACTGTCTTGTTAAGCGACATAACTTGGCTATTGGAGAATATGCCTGTTGTAAGTTCTGCTCCTCACGGTTTTGTCTTTATGTGTCTCCTTTCAATTTTACTTGTACATTAACCAAGAGATGAAACGTCTCTTAAGTCATTATGGAAGGATGGATGACTGGATGAACAGACTCCTGAATATTTTCAATAATGACTCTAATAGAGTTGCTCTCATCTTAAGCAAGTATACAGATGAATGACGAAGGAGAAATACATCAGGCTAAGTTAGCTGAGCTGCCAGATAGCCTCCACACAGTAGTGCATATGACTGGTCCATACAAAACTTTGCCATAGTTACAAACTCAATATGTGATTGGTGTATATGTTGCTAAAAATCACTATCTTCTGATGAGAGCTGCCCATATGGGCAGCTCTCATCAGAAGCACTCACCACTACCATCAGTTCAATTTGGAATAAACCTCTCTTTTACTGCTATACTCCTTATAGAGGGATTCACTAACTAGCATGCATCATTCTGACTTGTATCTAGTGATTGTGCTTTGAATGATAATGACCACACATTTTAATTCATTTTATGCTACTTTTAAGGCATCTAGGTTATCAATATTTATTCTATTTATTACCTGAACTAGACTATTAGCTTGTGATTGTGTGTGATTAATATTTCATGTATAGAAAGCTTTATGTTATGCATGCATACTTGTGTGCATGTTTGTGTGTGTGTGTCTGCCTGTCTACTTGCTTGTCTGTCTCTAAGTTGAGTAACTACTGGCTCCATCAGCCTAAACATTTGTGCACATTTATGGCTGTGATGAAGAATCTCGCACTTGTGGTGATTCAAAATAACAGACAAATGTGCATCCTATTGTCACTTTCTCAGCACATTCTCTTGCTCAACCATTGCTGTTTTTACATTGCTGCTTGATCTGAATCAACTGTATACGTACGTGACGCATCTAGGATCGAGTCAGCTCAGGCAGCAATATTAGAGTATGAGTGGAAAGTAAACAAGTTGATCATATTTTGCTAGTAATTACACATGTATTAATGACCGGGATATATGTGGGTTACCTAATGACTTTAATAGAACAGTGATAGAAATGATTAGAAAGCACATTTTTCTGCATGGACATCTTGATAAATACAACATTTAGTTACAATTATGGTGTTGGCTGTTGTTTTAGACAAAAGGAAACTATCATTCCCACTGAGCTGCCCCTGGTTCAGGAAGTCACCACCACTCTCCGGGAGTGGGCCTCCATATGGAGGGACCTCTACGTGGTGAGCCACCTGTTTCTTCTATCTTTTTGTCTGCCTGTCTGATACCTGAACTGGAAAAAAACACCTCCTCACACTAAATGTGGAGTTACCCATTTAACATGGTTTTACCCTCTTCTTTATGGATGATATGTCAGTTAACCCCGTCTACTCAGCCACACATCTCAACTACATCTTAGTTATTTTTTCTTTGGGAGATCACATTTTGTACCTTAGTGTAGGCTTCTTGTATTAAGACCACCTATCTCTCTGTGTTTTCGATTACAGGGGGATAAGCGTGAGATGTTCAACTGTGTTCGGGACATGATCTATGACCTTATTGAGTGGCGTTCCCAGATCTTGTCTGGCACCTTACCACAGGATGAGCTCACAGAGCTCAAACAGAGAGTCACCTCCAAGATAGACTATGGGAACAAGTAAGGATCTACTTTTTTAAGAGGTTTTAACGTTTTCCTCTCCTTTCCATTGATTATATCCGCTTAGCCCAATATCAAGCTTGCACAATGGCTTTTGTTGGAATGGGTCAGTGGTGTCAGTCCATAGAAAATGATGGGTCATTGTATAGGTTGAGGACAAAGCAGACAGACTAAGCTTTGGCACACTGATGTATTCCATAATGAAATGGCAGCTCCAGCTGCATCCTCAGAGGCCCCCGAAAAGCGGGTGAAAAGAAAATTGTGAAGCACCACTCTGCTCCTGTGATGAAACTGAACTGTTGAACAGATAAAAAAGGATTTTTGCTCTTAAAGCAGCAGGGAATGGTGAGGTGATGAAATACATAGACTCCACCTGACCAGCATGCTGCTCTCTATTGACCTCCCACATAACAGATAGTTGAATGGAGGGGGAGGGCTGTGCGGGAAGAGTGAGTGATTATTGAAAAGGAGGAAAAGGGAAAAGCAGTGTACAGTTGTAAATATATGCTGGTGTTTGGGGTGGAAGAGAGGAATGGGCCAAGTGTTTCTTTGTCTTTATGTCATTCTTGATAGAAGGCTCTATCTCTTTCTCTGGTTTGGCTCACATGTTAGCCCCTACTCTCCAGGCAATCCCCCTGCCATGCACGCAGGCACACATGCACGCACACACACACACACACACACACACACACACACACACACACACAGTGCACATTTAAAAGATACCTGACAACCTCTGTCTGCCCGTTTCAGCTTCTGCACAGGCCAAAAGCCAACCTGTGAGATTGTTATTTTCATGACCTGTCTTTGTGTCACTCGACTTTTCTTTATCTCTTGTTTTATTCGCATTTCCCCCCTCTCTTCTCAACTCTCTTCTGTACACATGTCTTGATGCATGCTCAAAAATCCAGGTATGGAAATCAGAAAAAAGAGGTGAATCAGTTCAACTGGATCAGAAGTTTATTTTTTTTACATGTACATACATACATACACACATGGAGAGAAACACAGGCACACACAGCACCACTTTTATCAGTGACAGTTTAGAGTGTAACTTTAACTTCTTCTTTTAGGTATTTGGACCTAGACCTGGTGGTGAGAGATAAAGACGGGAACATTTTGGACCCTGAGCTAACCAGCACAGTCAGTCTCTTCAGAGCCCATGAGGCAGCCTCCAAACAGATCGAAGACCGCATCCAAGAGGAGAAGGTGAAACTGCACCTGGAGCAGTAGTATTCATCCACATTCCACGAAGAGCAATGTGTATGCAGATTTTCACTCCAACTCAACACTACGCCAGCATCACTCTTTGAACCAGAGAGGGATATTTAGTGAAATCGTCTGGTGTAGTGTTGTGTCGGAATAAAACTTGCATGTGGCGTTCCATGAAACATACTTGAGTACCACTGATCTAAAGGAAAAACGGCCAAATTTCATCCAGTTGCAAATCTAGAGCCACTGATTCAAGTATACCCTGTCCATCATGATCGATAGTGCAAAAGTTATGGTAGATCGTCTGGCCATTTAGAACCAGCAGTCTTTGATAATCAGTGAATGATGAAAGGAAGTAGAGGAGATGTTTTTTGTGAGAGAAGGGCAGAGGACAAGGGCACAGCTGTCAGAGAATCTGTGTTGCATCTAATGTACAAGAAAGTTTAATTGACACAGTTGGAATGATGTGGGAATGACAGCTAG
>OMLC01036707.1:10913-22371 GCA_900302585.1 Regalecus glesne
GTGTAGGTCTATCTATCTATCTTACACTGGCTCTCACTGGGCCAGAGAGAGAGAGAGAGAGAGAGAGAGAGAGAGAGAGAGAGAGATATCCAGTAATTCAAGAGGTTTGCGATTTCTTTTACTTCAATTTCAAAAAGAAATAATGATACACACACACACACACATACATAAATACAGTGTGTATAAAATGAAATTATTTGCTAGTATAGTACAAGGAGTTGCTACCACAATGGATATCCCTATAGCCATGTATATACAGATACACTGGGCTCTAAAGCCATTTACACAGCCCGCAATGTAATAACCACTTTGTGTGTGCACGGGTGTGGGTGTGTGTGCGTGTGTGTACCTTGGAGTTTGTGGTGAGGGTCTTATGAAGGGGCATCCATGTAGCCTTGCAATGTTTTTTCTCTACATTTAATGCAGGCTAGGAGGCTATCCTTTACCTTTGGTTGTGTGCTTGGTATGGCGGTAGAGGAAATTATTTCAGGGTCAAATGCAAACTTCATGGAAATACTGGGGATGCTCATAGGGCACTATTGTTTACTGAATATGATGAAGTATTTTTAGTTCCTAGATGCAGGGAACATAGAAAGTGAGGAAATTAGGTATGTATATGAGTGTGTCTTCTGGTGAGTTTGATAGTGTCCTTGAGCAATACATTGAACACCTAGCTGCTCAAACCCCAGGATGGAATCGTGACCTCTCCACGCTGTTTCCCCACCTTTGACCCAACACGGACTGAGATAGGCTCCAGCATAACCTTGTGACCTGACTTGGGATAAGTGGTTGATAATGGATGGATGGATCGATGGATGGATGGAAATATGTGTCTGTTCAAGTCGGTAAGAGGAAAAAAGAATTTCGATACTCTTTTAAACAGTAATGGGTGTTATCTGCTTTTGAGGTCTCTCAAACCCATTTATATCAACAAGCTCTAATCCATCTTTTCATTATTCAAAGAACAGCCTATGCTTTCTTTTCCTCAGAAGTCAGAGACGGCTTGCTGCACGCAGACAGCTAACTGTTATCAGCACTTGCTTACATTTTTCATCTCAACGCACGGCTTGGCAGCCCTTTGCGCTTCTCATGTTTGACCTACAGCTTATTTGCAACTGAGTGCACCACTTGATTCCTGTAATATGAATCCCAATTAAGAGGAAGTTGGTATGTGTGTGTTTTACTGTTTTGTTATAGCCAGTGTTGTGTCACCTCAGTGACAAAATTAGCATAGCTTTTGGAAGTAAAGGCCATTTCACACTGACAAATCCCCAAGGAAAGCCATGATCTGACCCCTGACGTCAGGTCACACAAGGCTTGGTTCTCGGTGGCAGAGCTTTAATTCATTTGTCTTGTACAGGCTAAATGCTTGACCTTGTGGATGGAGATTAATGAAGAGCTTTAGCAGTGATGAAGGCTATCAGGCACAATGCTCCTACATCTAATAGAGCAGAGTTTTACATTGCCAATTATGTCGTTTGCATTCAGCCCCTAAGCACAAATCTGTCCGACCGGGCCCAGGCGACCTCAGTTCATCCACAGCTGCAAACATACAGCTGGACAACGTGGGCTGGGGCCAAGCATATTTGGGTTTGTTCTCTTTTCTTTTTTCAGTTTTTTTTCCTTTTGTTCTTCAGCCTCTTGTGTGGAAAGTGGCATAGAATCGGAATCCGTGTATAGGCCATGCGGATTTTCACATACATAGAATGTGACTCTAGTCTCGTGTCTCTCACAGGTACTTCACATAGAATGACAACACAACAATCTTCAGATATACACACAAGGATTGACTGTATACAGGTGAAAACAAGAGGTGATAAAACACAGTGGTGCAGAGGATGTATCAGTGAGTTTGATATAAATGTTAGCAGGTTTCTTACAAACATACCTGAGGTAGATGGACATGACGGAGCATACTAGTATACATACAATGTACAGCACAGTATATATACAAGATATATGGTTGGAACTTGACAGTGTTAAGCATTTATTTGAATGACAGCCTTAGGACAGAAACTGGTTTTATATCTGGTGGAGTTGATGTACAGTGCTCTATAGCGCCTTCCAGAGGGGAGGAGGTGGAACAGGCTGTGAACAGGGTGTGATGGGCCTGCAGTGATGCTGCCTGCTCATTTCCTGGCTCTGGAGATGTATCAGTATTGAATGGAAGGCAGGTTGGCATCTATGATTTCCTCTGCAGACCTATCTGTCTGTTAAAGTCTGTCCCTGTCTTGGTCAGAGGCTGATCCAAACCAGATAGTGATGGATGTGCAGAGGACAGTTCTACACTGCAGTGTAGAACTGAATCGGGAGCTCCTGAGGTTGGTTGAACTTCCTGAGCTAATGTCCAGCTTACATTTCCATCTTTGGACCGGGGAGATTGTGAAGTCCTGAAGTCTAAAGGTTTTCACTGTGCTATTGAGTATGGTGAGGGAGTGAGATAGTGGAGGGCTCCTCCTGAAAACCTCTATCATCTCTACAGAAGACTGAGCTCAGTTATCCAGGTACAGAAATCACAGGGGGTGGAATCAGCTCATCTGCACACAACCTTTAGACTGAGAACCCTTTCATCACTCATCTATGTGAGTTATTCAGTCTCAAATGATGGCAGGCATCGTCGCCCTTATAAACAATATAATGGGGAAAATGGTCAAAATAATGATAGGTTTCACATGCAAATTACTGTCACCATTAGCTGGAGTTATGATGGCCAAGTTTAAAAGTGGACCTCTCACAATGGCCATGTGTACTGTCACAGAGGAATGGGAGTACTCTATAACCCATTCCACACTTTAAAATACGAGTCTACTTAATCATCCATAGAGTTTTCAGACTTTTCTGATCACAGGGTGCATGGCGTGTAAGTGCAATTGTAAACCATTAACTCAGTTTACTGTCATTATTTCCAGCAAGTCTCTTTTAGTGCCTTGTTCTGTGGTGCTGCTCCACAGACCAAAGTGTATTTTCTGTTCTGGTAGAGCGAGACCTCTTGGCCTCACTCTCCAGTCAGCTAACATGGGGCAAAGTGTGATCCACATAACAGATACTCAAGAGAGACACAGGAGAGAGAGATATGTTTTGATCAATACTTGTGTAATTGGAAGCTGTCACTTAAATGTGTTTTTTTAGTACTCCCAATGTTAATGGCGGCCAGCAGTTGTTGTTTAGACAAGATAAGTCAGAAAGTCTCATTTCTCATCTCAGGGCTCTAAGGGATCGTGGATCACGCATTATTTTCTAGGAGCTTTTTGCAGTGAGATTGAGTTGCTCTGTGAGGCTGATGCATCTTTGATAGTGTTGAAATGACAGCACGCTGTATGCTCATCAGAAGTAGTCAGCCTGCAGATATACTGATGAGAGAATGCTTTCTGTTTCCTTCAACCCATTCCCAGCCAGCATGCCATCATTTTCATCTGGCTTCTGGGTTGTTATTTGTTGAAGGAAACAAAAAGTCCTTTCTGAACTTTATTTATTCTCAAATGTTTCCTCCACGTGAGTCAGGGTAGGTGTTTTTCTTCCAGCCATTGAACTAAACACCAAGTGTTGTGGGAGAGGTGCTGCAGAGTTCAGTTTGCCCTCCCACCTGTGGCATTGTACCGAGCCCACCAGCCTTAATACATTGTGAACCACTTTTGGCTCACCCTGCAGCGGACTTGAGTGACTTTGCCGAAACCAGGAACCCTGGCGGCTCGGGAAGGGTAAATGGACTTGTTCTCATGCAGTGCTTTTCATTTTTTAAACAATATTTTTGTTATTTTTCCTTTTTACACAACAAATGCAATGCAGTGCTTTTCCAATCTAACGACCACTCGGAGTGCTTTGCAATGAATGGCTCACGTCAAGCCACTATGGCGCGATACAAACGGGCTGCGCCTAACTTCCGGACACTCGCTCTAACGCCGAACCACTGCGGGTCTCTATATACCCATCAGCATGTATGCAACCCTGACTCATAGATTATATTTTTAGCAATCAGCCTAATGGCATGTTTTCTTGAATAAAAAAAACAAATAACCCGCTGTGTGGTTCCATTAAGATCCACATGATGCATTCTTAATGGTCAGCTGTGGCCAACAGTCTCTCATATGTTGAAATCTGTCAACGTTAATGGATGCTGATGCATCTTAGATGATGAGAGAGGATCAGGGATCCCACTGGTGGGCATCCATAGTTTAGCCAAGTCTTAAAAACACACAGTCTTCTGAAATTTACAATCTGAGGGATTACGCTCTGATGGATGATGTCATGGATGCCTTTGAGCTGAAGGGACTGCACTCACTGCATTGGCTTTCGCCATCAACTTTACACTCTCTGTTCAAAACCTCTCAAGTGGTAGACATCAATCCAATTCAACACTGGAAAGACATACCACAGGTTTTAGTGAAAGCAAAAGGCAAGCCGGTGTTTAGTCCCGGGCTGTGCAATGCAGATATAGTGGACTCAAGGTCAAGCAACAGGAAAACAAGCCGCAGCCAACCAACTGATCTGCTCAGCAAAGATGGGCTGAACAGCCTGGGGATGGATGGCGGATGTCAGCGAGATCATCAGGAACCCAGTTGATCCTTGCCAGCCCTAAAAGAGGAGTCCAGCAAACTTGGCTGCCTCAATGGATCCTTGGGGATCCATTGATGGTCCTGCGCAGGCTCTCAAATGGGATCTGTGGTGTCACCATCTCATTTTAGTGCTGAAGGTCCTCTGGATGTACATGCTCGGAGCTCTGTCCCCAAGCATCTGCGCTGTTCTTTTCATTCACTGGCGGCTTGGCTGTTGTCAGGTTGGATTTGTCTGGTTTTGTTTGTGCTTTTCTCTCATTCCGCCTGTCAGTGAATGTAACTACAGCATGACAGAGAAAGACAAGGAAAGCGAGGTTAGAGAGTTTTCTTTTACACTATCCGTCTCATCCCCTTCCTTCTCCCCACAACTCGGACTCTCTGCACTTGATCCATGTTAGGCAACCTTGTTATGCTGTCGCTTTGTCTGCATGTCTGGAGCGTTGACTCGAGAGTTTCACACTGGCCGGTGTCCTGTCCCTGGTCTTCACCACAAAGCTAGTCCCTATTATTTCTGCTGCACCTGTGTCGCCGAGATAACAATGCTTCCTTCCAGCAGTTTAGCTCTGTGTACCGAAGCGTGGACACCCTTTTAATTAGATTTGGATTAGATGAGCAGGCTTATAACCAAAAGTCAAAAGATTGAATATTTTGACTGGCTGTAAAATTGTGATTTCAATAAGTGCAACTATCCCTGAGGGACCCTTGAGCAAAGTAATTTGCTGTTGAGGACTGCTGTAACATGCAGCGCTTGGTTGAACAGGTCAAGTATCTAGGGGTGGCATAGCTCAGTAAGTATAGTGCTCATCTGGTGATTGGAAGGTTACAGGTTCGATCCCAGCACCTCCCTGGAACACTTCACTAGGGAGGAGACCAGGTGGCATCCTAACTAGATGTTGAATCACCTCAACTGGCTCCCTTCTACATAAAGAAGCAGAGGCTCTGTTCTGAGTCCCTCATGATGACTGAACTTCTCAGCCCATCTCGAAGGGAGACGTCAGACACCGTCCTGAGAAAAACCCATTTCAGCTGCTTGTATCCACGATCTCTAAGGTTTAAGTTTTAATTGAGTCAACTTGAAACATGGAGGGTGTTTGGTGACGTGATTCGTGGCCTACCCTAGAAATCAAACCCCCACCTACACAGCATGTAATTGAAACACTGCAGCAGCCACCAAGCATCCAGAGGAGCATCGTGTGGGGGGGCATGCACTCAAATTAATGAGGGAGCACTGATTTCACTTGGGATTCCTAATTCTGCCAGACTGTGATTAATCCCATCAGTAAACAAAGCAGAGGTCATCGTGTTTTGGAGAACTCCAATTAGAAAGTAATCAGTGCTAATCAGACAAGCTGCTCACCAGGATCTTGGTGCCTTTCAGCAGTGAAGGGCTCTCTGGTGAATAGTCTGCCCTCCACACTGAGCATGACCAGCCTGGACTCTGTGATCCTGTGTTAAGGGGGTGGGGGACAAGAGAAAGAATGGAGGCTAATCAGTACACCATTCATTGTAGTGTTTGGTTGGATAGTTGAGTTTGCAATATGGGTGTTGCTGCAGTTTGCTGTGGTGTGTTTGTGAACCGAGAGGTGTGCGTGGTCTACTTTTGTGCGAGTACATTTTGAATAGCCTCAATAGCCTTTCAGGTGACTTGATGAATTTCAAGCACCAAGATGTGAAAAGAGTTGTTTGTTCACAGATCACCAGAGGGCATGCCGTCACAGGCATAAATGAGCAGAAGCGACTGGCTTCTAAGAGTCCAGCCCTAAAAACTGTTCCTTTTAAATCAATACCAGATTTTGAAGTTGAGGCTCTGGTAGCTCAGGGGTAAGAATGCACACTTCAGAAACTAACAAGTAAGTCATGGGCTGCAGCTTTGAACCCACCGCAGGGTATCAGGAAGGGCATCTAGCCTTAATCCCCCACGCTTGCCCTGGGATAGAGTGGCAACCTGTCAGGGGTGATTTTCCGCTCTCTGTCCAATGAGCACGGAGATAAGCACCAGAAGAAAAGCTTAACACCTTACTTTAAATATTGCAATATTGACTCGAGGGAGACGTAGAGATGTGAGTGCTGTTATTCAAGCCACTTTCACCATGTATAACAAATGGACATCTTTAGTGTCACCTTCTGTCTTGTTTGTGGATTTAGGAGTTTGTACACATCTTAAGCCCTTCCACACAAGTAGCCAGCCCCTCCTCCCCCACTCCCTCTGTCCCTGAGAGCTGGCGATGGTGTGACTGGCCTGTGGGGAACCCTAATCCTGTTAACCCGTAGGCCATTCCAGCTGCCGTTTTAGTGGGATGCACCCAGAAGCGGGCCGGTGGGCCCCTCTGGTCTGTCAAACCAATCAGTGATTGAGGGTTTTGCCCCCCACTATTACCTGCCTGTGCTTTGGAGACATTTATAGGCCACTCTGCCCTGCCGTAATGAGTTTGTGTTTATTGCTAACGTGTTTCCAGAAGAAACAGCAGGTCCTCGGTGATTTGTGAGTATAATTCCCCCACCTGGTCCTCTGATGGCCTATTGTCCTCCCACGCCCCAGTGTACATAAATGATGTGTTAATGACTCGCAGACTGGTAATGTTTTCTGTGGATGGTGGTTCATTGCGAACCACACCTGAAGGTTATCTGTGAGAAGAGCTTTTGATAGCGGGCTGTACTGCCTCAACAGATTATCTATGGGTTTCTTTTCTCCCCAGATGTTTTTGTCGTATCAGTATTTTTCAGTCCTCTGTGTGTCTAAATGACAGGATTCCGTGTTTCCTGACACAGCCTGATTGTGAGAGATGTGGATTGATTGTTTGTCTTAATCTGGAGAAAAGGCTAACGAAAAGACCTGATTGAGGGGCTTGATGTCAATGGCAGCAAGCATTTTCCTGGCTGTTTTTAGATATTTTCGGCCATGCCCACGGTAATCCAAAGAAACTTAAAAATTATGTTTTTGTCAAAATTGCCCATGGGTTTACTGTTCATGCTGAAGTTTTCAGGGTTACATTTCATTATAGACATTTGGCAGACGCTGTTATCCAGAATTGAAAAGTTCCCCTTCCACCATGAAAATTTCGTAGTTCTTTTCTATATTCACAGGTCCATAAATGGCTAGAGCTTGGATCAATTGATCTTCATAATAGAGCCTCGGTCACATGATCTACTTAAAGGACCTTGGGTCAGGTGATCATAACAATAGATTCTGGAGCACTTTGATTGTCATATTATAGCCTGGGTCACATGGTCATCATACACCTGATTTTTGAAGGGGCACATTTTTGGTGGACGGTGTGGACAGTAGGTTGATATGCTGTTTTTTTTAAGATGCGTCTTCAGACTCATCCCTGTTAGACTAGACGTGACCTCTATTATTTTTTCTTGTTTTGTATTTTTCCTTCTCATCCGCCTCAAGTTGTGTATTTGAATGAATTATTCCTTGGGACATTCATCATTGTTTTACAAAAATGGGGAAGAAGAAAGAGGGCGTGAGTCCACAAATGATGAGCTGACTGTGTACTTTGGCCTTCCTCTTCTGAAATGATTCCAAAACATGTTGCCTGAGAAAAGTTCTGCTCCCTCTTTCATTTTGGAGTGGTTGACTTGACTCCTTTGAAAGAAAAAGCATCCCCATTGCCCTATTGCCTCAAAGATTGATATAAAAAAGAATGTACCCTCCTCTTGGCTAGCAGTGCTTCCAATTAGCATCTAGTTAAGCTATTTGGAGTTACGCTACTGTGGAATTTGAAGCCAGTCCATGGGGAACGTCTTTCTCGCAGAGGGTAGAAAGGAATCCTTATATCCTCCTTAATTAAAACATGATTTACGCTTAGTCCCAGTTATGGCGTTGCCTTTGATGGCGCTTTTGTCAATTAAAAGTAAGTCCTACGGAAGATTACAAAGCACTCATTACCATCAGGTTATTCTCAAGGACAAGCAAGTCCTAGCTTTCACGTATGGAGCTTCTGGGTGGGTTAGAGAGAGGACACGAAGACAAAGTGTCATAACGACTGAGATTTCATGCATCTACATTTTCCCCTTCTAAGGAGACCCTGCCTCATAAGGGTGTCCCACTCCTCCTCCTTTACCTATGCTCTCACTCTCTTTTCTCCATAAAGTTGGATGTAGATGTTAAAGCCAACAGGCACCATAGCTCAGGAGGTAGGGCGGTCATCTAGTAATCCGGAGATCGGTGGTTCAATCCACGACTGCTTCAGAAGGCGTGTCAAAGTGTCCTTGAGCAATACACTGAAACCCCAACTGCTAGAGCTCTGTGATGGAATGGTGACCTGTCCAGGGTGTTTCCGCACCTTTTGCCCAACAAGCACTGGGATAGGCTCCAGGACAACTCCACAACCCAACTTCCGAGAAGCGGATGATGACGGAGGATGTTAAATCCTATCTCGTTCCAGTCGCCAAGCCTACACCCAGCTGTTGTTTTGTCACATGGGTTTCATACATGGCTGATATTAGCTGCATCCTGCACTATGTACTCACCAAAGCCCCTCATACTCCAAAGAAGCCACACTGTTGAAACACAGATACAGCACTTAAGCACTTCAGGAAACCTTTGCCTGACTAAAAGAGAATGGCAGCATGCATATTTTAAAAGAAAACCACATTTAAAGGCTCACAGGCAAGAAGGCACTGGCAGGTCTAAGTGTTTTTCAAGGTTGAGACGGGCACCAGTTGTCCTGTCAGTGTGATCCTGCGTGCTCTACCACTGAGCTACCGCAGCCCCCTGATTAAGAAAAACACGTATATGAAATCAACAAAGTTTACCAGAGGATGCAAAGCAGCCACCATTAGCCTGATTGTAACGCAGAATGAATGTAGAATGAGCTTAGTGCAAGAAGCAATGCAGGTTTCGAGACATTGTAAAAAAATAACCTTGCAAATATGAAATGAAATGGGAATTGAATTCAGCATGTTGATTAGGCCCCAAGAACCAACTTTAAATGTAAACAAAACTCAAACTCCATTGGTTACCTTTCTGTTGACAGATTTTTGGAGCAAGACCAGGGACATCTGTGATATTACTCACACAAATAAACATAACCACCAGACCTCTATTACCGCAGACCCTTTCTCACCAAACAATAATAATAATCTCCTTCTTAGGGACCGTGCATAATAATGAACATTTAGAATGTTTAGACACCAGGCTAATTTTCATCTGTTGTCAATTAGGGGTTCAATTTCTTGCTCAAGGACACTTTGACACATTTCTGGAACGAACTGAGGATCAATCCCCAATCTTCCAACTATTAGACGATGACTCGACCTCTCAAGCTACGCCACCCCGATATAGGAGGGAAAAGTCACCCATCATTCTTCCACATTCACGGATTAGGCACCAGAAAGGATAGGAAAGCCACTTATTTGGGGTCTTCTGCATTCAACCCATTTTATTGTATAGGGGTAGAGGGCAGCTTAAGTACCTGGAGAGCAGTTAGGGGTTCAGTGTCTTGCTCAAGCACCCTTCAACCCACTTTCTGAGGGAGCCGCAGATCAAACCACCAATCTTCCGATTACCAGAAGACCCGCGCCAGCTCCTGAGTTGTGCCACCCCTGCAATAGAATTGGAGAGTTGAATGGAAGAATTGGCGATATTTGCTTTGAAGCAGCATCATAATCTGGTAGTGACAGTGTCCCTCCACTTGAAAGGGGAAACTGCAAGTGTATGGAAAGTGAAGTGGAAAATTGCAAAGGGTGTATCACACAAGTAGTGTCATCTTAGGCTGCAGGTTGAATAAATGGGATATCTGCTTGCGGTTTGGCATGAGAATACCATGCTTTTTGATAAAGCCATTATTATTACTACAGTATTTACGCTACACGGACCAGTGGAAACTCTATAATCTGCTGTGGTGACCCCTTACAAGCAGGGAGCGGGCTGAAAGAAGAATAATTTGTAATGCACACTAAAGTTGAGAGAGGAATTCATGTCAAGGGTAGAATGGCTTTCAACTGACAGGTCTGTTTGCATGCGTCACTATCAGTCCCCATGTTGTGGGGGTGGACACGGAGCTTGGGGTATTAAGGCCGGATGCCCTTCCTAACAGTCCATAGTAGATTCAAACCCGTAGCCTCTGGCTTGTCGGCTCCCAAAGCGTACATTCTACCACTGGCTACTGCAGTCCCGTGAAACATCTGTGTATCCAGATGAACTGATTCAACTTGTTTGTGATTTCCTTACTTTGATTATGGGGTGTGCACAAAGACATCCGTTGTATCAGATCCAGGACAAGAGAGCGACACACCTGCTCACACATAGCCTAGAATGCATCACTGGGAGGTTTCTGGTCTCTTGCATTTTGTTTCTCTTCAGAATCCTCTGGGACTTAATTCTGTAATCCCATCCAATATTACAATCCACATCACACACAGCTTCCTTAGACAACTATGACGGATGGGAACACCTCGATGTGAAGTCAACAGGCACAGAACGGCTTCAAGTAATTTTAGAACCCCTTATGAATGAGTTACTAAATGGGACTGCTAATGTCAATTTATAATAGTTAGACATACGTCCTAGCGGTCCATCAAATTTGTACACTCTTTATTTCCTCTAATAGAGGTTTGAATTAATGTTCTGCCCCCTCTTGCTTTGTGTTCACATTCTGACATTCATCGGCATTTCTTAGTTGCTTACAGACAAAAATTACAACGTGAGCTTGTCAATATTTGACTGCGGATTCAATATTGCTAATTCTGCTTTTGGCCCAGAGAGAGCTCTGAGCCATGATTTAAGATGACAGTGCCACAGCAGATGTGTCTGGATGAGACGTGAGTTATAAGACCCTTTCTCTTAACATTAGTCCTCTTGCCCTCTTCAGATTTATCGTCATGCAGAGTCACTGTGTTAAGTCTGTCTGCGTTGTCACAGATGACCTTACCCACTCCCTATGTGTGGAATAGGA
>OMLC01036709.1:0-12473 GCA_900302585.1 Regalecus glesne
GACCATAAAAAATTTGCAATAAAGATGTTGACACCTATCACATTAACCTTTTTGACCTTTGATGGGTATGGTTACAAAACAATGTATCAAATAAAGCTAAAAAATGTAAGCAAAGCAGAAGGTCCAAAAGCAGTTGAAAACATAAGATGGAGAAAGCAAAAGAAAACAGGAGTAAGCAGTATCAATGTTACAAAAGCAGATTTTATCCTTACCTCGGATTTTCTTTAGCATGTTCTTAACCTCGGAGTCTAAATCTTTAGCTCTCCGGTGCGTTTTTTCTATGTCTCCCACTGCTTTGTCTGCAACAGCTACCCTCCTTTTCACCTGAATGTAAAATGTCCACATATATCTCATAGACTGTTTTATCACTGTAACCAGATACTTGGTGTATAAAAAAGGATAATAGTAACAGTTCCAGTGCTCTACCTTGTCTTTAAGGGAGTTGACATCATCTTTGACAGTGAGCATGTCCTGCTCAAGCTGGCTGACCTTTGGCTTCTGGCTGTTGATTGTGGAGCTGAATTTGTCGACCAGATTCTACGGAGAGAAAAATAACAAAAATGTACTGTAAGGCTCATATAAATCGCAATTGTAAAATTACAAAATCGTAATTGTAAAAATTCTGACTCCATCACTTGAACCCAGGCTGAGAGGTATTTGTGCACAGCCTCACAACTTGTTGAGTCCTACTCTTGTTTCATTAATACACAGTTATGCCGATTCAAATGAAGTTGCCTGTATGTGGATATCATGAGGGTCTGAGCCATCACAAATAACAACTCTAGGCACAGGCATCCAACAGTGCGGTCTCTAACAAGTGTTGACGTACAAGCCCTCGGACAAAATGCACCAAGATCGCTTATCAGCAGGATTCTGTAATGTTTGCATAAGCACACCCTTGCTCTGCCATATCGTGTGTTCACGCATGCGTGTGTTTTTGTGTGTGTGTGTTTGCGCGCATCTGTGTGGAAAATGGATATTGGCTGAGACAACCACATTGACTATTCATACCTCCATTTGGTATGGTACTAGAACCCCCTCCAAAAAAACCCGACAACTATTCACCAGGAACTTATCAACATTGAATTGGTAACTCATTGTAAATATCTATTTTCACAAAGTCATTAGCCTTTCTTGATCCCGGCGTCACCTTCACAGTGGGGGATCATGGTGGGACCAGCATTACCTTAGTCTCTGCAATGGCCTTCTCTAGCTTCTCCAGGCTTTCCCGGGCAGAGGCACTGGCAGAGGCATTGCTCAACTGAAGTTTGATTCTTTCCAACTCATCACCCAGCTGCTCCAAGTCATTCAGTAAAGTCTGGGCACAGCTATCACACTCTGGAACACAAAAGAGGATTTGATTGATAAAGATGGTCCTTCAGCCATGTAGTTTTCATTAAAACCATTACCGGTGAAAAGATTTCCTCACCCTGGCATTTCTCTTCAGTGCTTGTATCTTTGGGTTCCAGTGTACTCTTGCACACTTTAGAATGGGAAATAAATAAAAGAATGAGATATAATTGCTAATATGATATACTAAAATTTAGACAAATCCTGATTTAAAACTATTATGCTGTTCTATACTGTATCCAAACTCTCACCTCCAGTCCTTGGATCACAGTTGTTTCCATGGCCATTGCAATCACAGGGCTGACAGGTACCTCCCGGAGCCAGTGGGTTACCATAGAAACCTTGATTACACCTGAGAAGAAAGGAACACCAGTGGTTAAAATGGATTAGTGGATAAAGAGAAATAAATTAGGAATATTTCCGTGATCCTAAAGTGAATTATTCCACATAGCACTTCATTTTGCATAATTGTATGGATGGCTCAATGGATTGATGATCTTTTCTTTTCAATTATCTGCCTGTAAAATCACTCACCTCTCACACTTGTCTCCAGCATAGCCCGTTCTGCATACACACTCAAACCCACCAGAAACCTCTCTGCAACCCACAGCAAAGCTGCAAAGAGTAGGGAGATATTATATCCATCGAAACATGTAATATGATGTAAAGCGGTTTGAGTTGTCAGTAGACTAGAAACGTGCAATATAAAAATAAGGCCATTTACCATTAACAATATGTTGTTTTAGCACATCAGCTGTTTATCTGGCTCAATCGCTTATTGTTTTCACTATAAACCTACCTATTTCCTTGGGTTCTAAATGGACATGGGCACACTTGACATGTCCTCTGAGCAGGGTTTCCGTAGAAGCCTTCCTTACAGCGGTCGCACTTGTCCCCTGCTGTATTATACTGACAGTTCTGGAAAGGATAAAACATCCATCAAAACACACTGTACAACACTGTACAGAGCAGAGAGAAAGACTGTTCTTCCTCTCTTTATCAGGGAAGAAGTACAGGATACAGTGTTTATGAAAATAAAACCAATGCATTGTTTGTGTGCATCA
The DNA here is from genome assembly GCA_900302585.1 of Regalecus glesne. Classification (NCBI taxonomy): domain Eukaryota; kingdom Metazoa; phylum Chordata; class Actinopteri; order Lampriformes; family Regalecidae; genus Regalecus; species Regalecus glesne. Next base: position 2,415 of record OMLC01036709.1, read on the forward strand.
TCTTAGCCTTTAATGGTTGTGCTGCATCAACACAGTCAGACCATTTTTCTTTTTTTTGTAATACAAATAAAAGAAAAGTCTCGAGGGTAAAAATAGAAAGTCTGATATTTCATCACAAAGAGTGCTTTTTGATGCACACAGCAGAGATACTGTCTTTTTCACTAATGTGTGTCCATATGGCTCTGCTTCACCCGCAGCCAGGATCCACACATCATGGACACACATGCAGGCCAGGTCATAGGTATCTTGCATAAGAGGATAATGCTGAGCTTTTAGATGTCTAGGGTTTCACCCTCCCATCCCACGACAGAGGGGGACAATAGAGATGGAGAGATAACAACAGAGAGGGATTCTTTTCAGGGAAACAGGGACCATGAAATACTTTTTTGCGGTTGCATAACACAACACTGTGGGCACTAGGGTAGGGTGGGCTGTCACTAGACTTCCCATAGAAATGCCCCCTGAGCTCTGACTCCTACACTCTCACTAAGCTGTGACTCCCACAGGAGATAACTAATGAGCTGAAGTAATCCCTGTTGATAATAGTCGAGTTCATACATGTGCTACACTATATTTCAGTAAGTGAATGAGAGTGATCGAGTAAGTTCCTTACCCTACATCTTCCGGTCTTCTCATCACACTCGGTAGCCAGGCCATTACAACTACAGGGCACACAGCGCCCAAGGTACGGCCCCCTGCCATCTCTATAGTAGCCTGGAGAACATTTCTGCGGGGGGGAAAAAACAAACAACTGAACCATTAACCCCTAATCTTGGTTCTCTTAAAATACATAATGAACAGGATGGACAAAATGAATGGGCATTTTGTCAAGTGTGGAACTCCGACTCGGTAAAAACCCAACAGTAAACCGGGCAATGACTGTAACCCTGTATGTGCTATTTGTATGTCTAAACATGCCATTAGCTTTCAGGAACAAGTCATCATGACTACACTGACTGGTACAATCTGTGGCTCCTGTACAAACAGCAAGCTAATCTTTACATTAATATGACATAATGTGTCCATAAGTTTACCTGAATCAGAGAACTGCCATCACTGTCATCAAATGATGGAAACTGAATAATCTGTCCGTCATTTAGAGAAGGGTACCAGACACTCTGTGTACCCGGGTCATTTACTGATGGGTACTGTACACGCTGAGTTCCGTGGTCACGAGCTGAAGGGTACTGTATCCTTTGCATCCATCGGTCATGTTCTCTGGAGTAGCGGGTTCTCTGTCCCCTACGATGGGGTCGAGGCCCAGCAGAACACAGCCCAAGAACAGCCATCCATAGCAGGGTTCGTAGAAAAACCCGTCTCTGCTGCGGCCTATCCATGCAAGTATCTGACATTCCTAACGTTTAGTCTGGGTGAAATAACTCCTCACCCTCCCGAGCCTTGGCCTCTTAAACGCACACCCGCGTACACACATGCGGCGAGGACACGCCCCATCCCTACTCATCTACCTGAGTCAGCTCTGGGGAGCAGTGTGTGGACATGCAGACACCCACTAAATACAAATGAACATCTTCTTTCATACGTACGCACGTACGCACACTTAAAAAACCTAGCCCGCATTTGCACACACACAAGCAGAAACTGCATGTGTAGTTTGTGTTTGTGCACACTGCACATGTTCATGCATGCACAACTCATGCAAGTGCACACACCTACAAATTCTATCAACATAGCAGTGGTCCATTTTTACGTGTCACGACTAGTCCTCATATAGTAGGGATGGACAAGGACAGAGATAGAGCATGAGTGATTAAGGCCAGATGCCCATCCAGACACCCTGTGGTTGAATTGAAACTGCGATGCCTGGCTTGTCATTTTCAGACAAGTGCTCTACCGCTGAGCCACCATGACATACAGCTGAACATTAAACAGTGGAGACAAATATGAAGTGTTCCCACTTCAGGCAAAGGGAGCGATGATATTAACAGACTGTGTATATGATTTTTTTCTTTTGTTTAATATAAGCAGGGTATACCAAACCTCGGTTTGGATGAGGGCATAGCATATTCTCTGTCTGTGTGTATGTGCAGGTGTGCGGTTTTCACATTGTATTGGTGAAGATGTTGGTTTTCATGACTACAAGGGGAGTCAGACATCTCCAGACAGCAAACGCATCAGACCCACAGCTGAATCATGCTATTTGAATAAAACACATTGACAACTGGGTGTGTCTCCTCCAACGCACTCACACACACACACACACTCACTCACACTCACACTCACACTCACGCACAGACTGTTGAGCAACACTGTCTTGCGAGTTGCCACACCCATCTATGTGTCAAGGCACCTCTTTAACTTTACTCCCCTGGGTATATATTATATATTTCGTCTGAACACACTTAAATAGAGGATGGCCCATGGACACAAAATTAGTAGTACTCATTGTTCTATGAGTATAACCATACAGTGGGGAAGTAAAACCATGATACCAAAAACAGTCACAAAATATATTTACTCTTCATGCCACAGCCAGCCTTTAACGGTAGACACCTGACTCTGAAGGGGACCGTGAAAATGTTTACCTGTCGACCTTTACATCCTTGGTCTGACTGAAGAGCTCACTTATATGAATGATGAAATGTGTCTTTTAATAAAGGCTGTGTCCAGATGAACTGACTAAACTTTTTTTGTGACCACCCATGCACTGCACCTTCCCCGGGATAAAATAACTCAGAAAAATCTTTCCTCAGCCATAACATCAGAAATGTTTGCATTACGTTTCTGCTGTATAGTTACCATGCCACCAGCGATAAAAGTGGGATAATCACTAATATTATGTCTGCGTGATTGTACATCAAGTACTAGCCTGGGGCTACATAGTTTGGCTGAGCTGCTGTCAGGCGGGTATTTTCTAGCACATTCCATCCCATGGCTCCTTAGCTGATGAATTTTTCCCTTGTGACAGACCTCATCCTGGGTGTGGCCCTTCGTTTGGGTGTGTCAGGAAACCCCTCCCTCAAAACAGAAACATGAAGAGGCGTTCCAGCATCTCCAAAATGACAAGATGCTATTAACCTTTCTACACCCTACTTGTTATCTCCTCCAACTCTAAACATGGGGGGGAGGGGGGACCTGATTATGGCCCTCTTCTCTTCTCCCTTACTTCTACCTCCCTGAGTCACCTTCATAATTTCATTATTTCAACAAGTTCTCTTGGATTCATCAATAGCGCTTCAAATCCAAGAATCAGAAATGAGAGTTCTTGGGAGTAGGAATTTTTTGACGAGTTGGATAAGGTATGTGTGCATGTGTGTGTGTGTGTTTGTGTGTGATCTTCATCCTCTCACCTGGCAAGAGTCTCCAGAATACTGTGGTAGACAGTCACAAACCTCCACCTTGCTTGCAGGGCCCCCCACCCCTGAGTCCATGGCCATCTCTAAGCCCACCTCCCTGAGACTGAGACGCTGACTCTGGGTAAAGTACAAGCCCTGGATCCTCAGGCTGTCCAGGCCAGCCAGAACCATCATCAGCTCCACTCTGGACACGGGTCTGTTTGCGACGGCATGGCGCCAGTTTCCCTGCCCAGACAATGGTGGATTTAAAGGGGATTTTACAGGGACTAATGGGTAATCTTTTTTTTTTCATGGCGACGGATGCACATGTGTTATGTGTGTGTGTCAGAAAGAGAAAAATCAAAAAATGAACACTGCACAATCACAAAAAGATGCATAAGCTCATCCGGACAATACATTTGATTGAGAGAATGTTTGCTCACTCATACAGAAGACATCTTCAATCTGAGCTGACTGCAGCAATCATCACCCTTATGATTAATACAGTTGCATAGCAACCGAAACCATCAATGGTTTTGTTTCATATGCCAATTGGTCATTTACTGGAGTTTCAACAATAATAAGTACTATTCACAGAGGATTGGGGAATATTTGCAATCACACTATTTTAGGATGGTGAGAGATGTACTCTTAAGCCCCCTCCTTGGTTCAAGGATGGTCGTTCCCTCTCCATATAGATGGCTTCTTTGACTCCCCATTCAAACAAGCATTTCACCTTTTCAAGGATGTGAACATCCTCATCCTTGAAAGAGTGGCCACATTTCACCTTGAAAAGGTGAAATGCTTGTTTGAATGGGGAGTCAAAGAAGCCATCTTTATGGAGAGGGAACGCCCATCCTTGAACCAAGGAGGGGGCTTAAGAGTATATTAGAGCTACGGTGGCTCAATAGTAGAACACATCCCTGGAAATCAGGCAAATTGGGTTTGTATCCCACCGTGGTGGCTCAGTAGATGTGAGGCATTCATTGTATAGTGCTTTTGGTGGTCGCTAGAATAGAAAAGCATTCTATAAGAACAAGTCCATTTAGCATTTACTATTTTAATCTTTCACCATCCTAAAAGGTTAAGATTACAACTATTTCACAATCCTCTGTGAATAGTACTCATTACCATGGAAACTCCCGTGAATGGCAAATTTGCATATGAAACCATCAGTGGTCTTGGTCATCATGTAACTGTATTGTTTATAAGGGAGGAGATTGTTGCAGTCAGCTCAGACTGAAGATGTCACCTCTATGAGTGATGTCACAATTCCATTTAGTAAACGCTTTCATCCAAACCGATGTACATTTAAGAGTAGTACAACGCAAGAAGATGATCTAGTCAGTAGTAAACATTGTGAGTAAGTGCCCCAAAGCTAACCTCGAGTCCGACAGGATATAGGTGCCATCAGGCAGCACTCAGAGGAAATATATATAGTAAATAGAAGCAGAACCCTTCCCCCTCTTTACATTAATTAAGTCTATCAAGTGAAGATCAAGTGCAGAGGAGTTTGTAAAGGAGCTGCTTTTTAGCCTTTTCTTTAAGTTTGAGAGAGACTAAGCAGCTCAAATCGAGTTGAGTAGCTCATTCCACCACCAGGCAACTATGGAAGAGAAAAATCTAGGGCCTTGTGGTGGTAGATTCAGGTGCCTCTCATTAGCAGAGTGTAGTGAACCGGAAGGAGTGTGGACCTGAATGAGGGAGTTCATGTTGGTTGAAGCTGTTGTAGTCGTTTTGTGAGTGAGCATCGAGGTTTTGAATTTGATGCACACAGCAACTGGGAGCCGGTGGAGATTTATAAACAGCAAGGTGACGTGAGCTGTTTTAAGCTGGTTTAAGACCAGACAAACCACTATGTTCTTCTGCATATGTTTGGAAGTGCATGTGGGGAGGTCTGCCAGTAGGGAGTTGCAGTAGTCATGATGAAATGTTTGCATCAATAAATATTGTGTCCAGATGAACTGATTCAACTTTTTTGTGAATTCCTTTCCTGGATTATTGAGTGTGCATAAAGAACATTTTAAAATCTTGGTGTACACAAGAGTGGAAAATTTAATCACATTCTGGACATTAGATCATAAAATAATTGAGTTTTAATCTGAGGACCTGTACAGTTTCAGGATTTAGGGGTAGTGTTTGCTTCAAAAGAAATCAGATAGTGATTATCTATGTACTTTACCTCAACAAGTTGAACTCTGCCATGATGTAGCATGTCTGGTGAGGATACTTGTGTTGCAAGATGGACCAGAGTCATTCCCTGACCCTTGGGGGTACACATGAATAAGGAAATGATTCAGTTAAGAAAAGATAAATTCAGAAAATAAAAATTTCCATCTGAACAAAACAATGAGTAAGGCTGGTGAATTTACATACACTCAGAATGACGTCAGGTCTTTTTCTCAGCGGCTTCATTCCCTCACTCGGAATGCCAAAGGATTTGGCCTGGTAGGTAAGAAAGCCACCATACGAGGACACCTGAAAAAAACAAGAGTCCATATGTTTGAGATTTATGTAACTTAAAACAGGACAGCAGAAGCTCCTGAAATGTAAGATGTGATCCAATGATTCATTAAGCCTGGCTTAAATCATCACTCATGTGTTAAAAATATCACTACATTTAATATCTATGTTTCAGAATGATAATGGAGTGTAAACAGAGGTGTTGTTTGTCATGACATTTGTCTTGTGTCCACCCATCTACTTACTCTGTCTCCCAAGTAGGAAGGTGGCGCCACCCAGTGGAGGATATGAACTGTAGAAGGGAGTTCCTGGACGTCAGCCACCACTGTGTTAGTGGTTGGATTCAGCACGGAAATGACCTCCACCTGATTAAGTCTCTCCAAACGCCAGCCATGCATCTCTACGAACTATTAACGTGGAACATATGCCAGGTAGCAGCTATTTTTAATTATTTCCTTACAACTGGTGAAATACGGAGCTTATAAACATGGATAAATGTATCTGCCTTCGCAACTCCTTTGTTGTTGTCCAAGCTTTTGAACAACACATTATGGCCATATCACCCAGGTATAGCAGGCATCCGATTTCCAATAACATGAATGGACATGCAGGAGTATAAAAGCACACGCAACCTCTCTCTCTCTCTCTCTCTCTCACACACACACACAAACACACACACACACAAACACACACACACATACACATACCTTTCCCCTATGTTTGCTAGAGCTCTGACACTGGTCACTAGCTCCAAAGCAAAAGCAGCTCGTGCAGCCATTAGGGTCTGAGGGATCAAAATGAAAGGAGCTGTCGTGGCAGGCATCACACCGGACACCCACAACATTTCCCTGCAAAGGTGGCAGCAAAACCAGAAAGGTCACAAAGTGACAGGGTGGTTGGAACAGATGGAGAGTTTATGAAGAAAAATATGGAAAAGCTTCCCCACCTTGCAGAGACACATCCCTGTATTTGGGTGGCAAATGTTGGGTGTGACCCCATCTCTGTTACAGTCACAAGGCACACACAAAGGGAATCCATGATAACCCACAGCACAGCGGTCACACTGCCGACCACTGATCCCGGGCTTGCAACTGTGGAAACATACAAATATATGTTATCTCTGGAGATAAACAGGAACAGCTGGTTCACACATTTTGAGAGCATATTACAAGACACTGAAGAAGCCGAGTCTGCTTATGTACTGTATCAGATCTGGATAACACTTTGATTCCTTGATCACAGTTTCTTCCATCTAAATGCTCAGAACAGAGTGAATTGTATCACATATAGGTATCCACTTACATGCACTGTCCTGTGATCTGGTCACAGTCAGGTCCTGCATTTGTCTTTATGCCAGTAAGAGAGCAGTCACAACCCTCACAGCCCAGCAACGGATGATAGCTGAAAGTTTGATTCTCACAAACATCACAGCTTGGCTTGATCGTCTGGGGTGGGCAGATACACCTTCCTGTCACCTGGTCACAAAGTCGATGACCACACTCACATGCTACCGAAGGGGTAAAAAGTATTTATTTTGTGTCAGTTAACAGGTAATAAGTCAAGCAAATTTTATTTGTGTAGTCCATTATCATAAGGCCCTTATAAGTATTCATAAAATACTTATTAACACTATCATGTGTTACTAAGAATATAGGTGGCACTTGTAAAATAAGTATGCAAAACCTACTTTTTCCACACTCATCTAAGGTTGTAAATCCATTCTGCATAAAATGTAGCCACTAAGGATCTTCATGATAAAGTTATTAAAAAAACTTTGATAAGCCACAAAATGCAAAATTTATGAATTATAAGGGCCCCAGTACCTAATAACTTACGTTTAATATATTCTTATTACCACATAATATTGCTGATATTCATTTTAAGGACTTATAAGGGACTTTTTTGACTATTAAAAAAAGACTTATTAAATGCAATTAGTGTAAGTGTTATCGTACGATGAGTATTTGTATATGATTGTGGGAGTACATGTCTGAGTGTACTGTTATGAAATGTGCATAAAAACTCAGAATAACTCAGGATGTTTGCTCACATCTGCAGTAGGGGAATCCATAGAATCCCGTGGCACACCGTGTGCACTGCCGCCCGATGACATGTGGCCTGCAGGGACACTGTCCACCTACTGGTTGACAAGCGGTCCCCGTCGAGCCAGACTTGTCACAGTTACAAGGCAGAGATCCATCATTGTAGGCTGCTGCAAGAGACCGGCCTGAATCTCTGCAGAACGCCGAAGCTGTCCTTTGGCTGAAGGGACATGAAAACAAGCCGTCTGATTCACATACAAAGTATTTTCACTCAGTTACAGCTAGGGGGCACTATATACAAAATAGACTATTCACAGCACGAAGCATGATTTATTGTGGTTATATGTCGGCATGTGGGAAAAACATGCCATTCAGAGATCTTCCAAATAATTAATTAAATATCAAAGAAGGAGATGGTACGTATGTCACTGCTGAGACAATGCTGTGTTCTGACCCGGTTTCATGTTTTATTGTGAGGTACGTCACTAATCTCAGCTGGTGTGTTCGATTAAACGGAGAACGCTTCGAGTAGAGCTTCGCCAGTCGTGTCTGTTATTTAAACGACGACAATGAGAGAGGTTGACTGTTCTCTGCCTCCACCCTGCCTCTTCCAGGCTTTATCCGGACGCCACCCTGGCCATGGAGCTGCTAAATAGCCTGTTTGACACATCACATCGATGACGACGTGCCAAACGGGAGACAACATGCACTGTTGCGGTACCATCTCGGAGCAGAGGGACAACGCATGTTTTTGGAACTTCTGCCAAATCCATCAAATATGACCTACTTGAAGACCACGTTGCCACTCCACATAATTCCTCTCCGTTGCATTACATTCAATCGCCGACACCAACGTTAAGTCTGTGGCTAATCTACGAGGTCTAACAAGCTTATGCAAATCTGGGGCGCTACAAGCTGAAATGGTATGTGACCTACTCATTCTACACACAAACTGTCCCATTCAGGACGAAAATGACCTGATGTAAGCACAGGTTCATGAGCTAGCTCTAAAAATCGATTCTGTTCTGTATTTCGCGGCTAGCTTGTAACTTCGTCAAACTAGCTAGCGCTAGCTAATGCTGTGGACACAACTCGCTCACAGCCGGAGAGAAAGCATATTAATAGCCTCTCAGTCATGTGACCACTCACAGCAGCCATTTGAGAACTATGGCCCTCACTTGATTCAAGAGCACAAAACTGTCCTGCTCATGGGAAACCTGCTCCAACTATGGACATTTCAGCCGCTTTCACAGAGTGTGTAGATCTACACCAGCCAGAGCCCATCCATGACACCCAGCTGTGCATGCTCCTGCAACACTATTCAATAATGTTCCCTTGTCCTGCCCAGGTTGCCTCTCTTTGGCATGATGGCATGTTCCAGGATACCACAGCAGCTGACCCTATCCTCTCTTCAGTTTCAACATATGTGCTCCAGGAAGGGCTGGCCTGTGAAGATGTTGAATGAGCTATCTCCCTACTTTAGGATTTGGGAGGAGCTGGCATGCGGGCATAACTCTTGTGTTGCCATGGGGATCTGTACTATGGTACCGACTGCCACTTGGGCATAGTCAAACTCAAACAATGATGCTAGGACCTCATATGGTAGCCGGGGATTGAGTAAGACTTCAGGACTTTGGTAAAGGACTGCACTGCATGTCTCCTCAGCAGTAAGACCAGGGCTCCAGCCCTGGGAGCATCTACAACTCTACATCTGTGACAATTTGCACAGGGTACAACACTAGCACCAAACACCTTGCTTGTGTTTGCCAGACGGCCAGATTCTTTCACAGAAAGCTATCTGAAATTAGAGAATTTCGATCAATGAGAAAGGCAATGACAACATCTACTAAAGGCCCAGAAGCATCTTATGCTGCTTGGTTGCTAGTGACTTAGGCAAAACAATATTTTACGATAGCCAAAGTTTTCATTTTACCAGTGGATGTGGGGCTTACTGAAACCATGCTGGACAATAAATCAGCTGATGCTCTCAGAACAGTACCCTGATCAAATGATACAGCATGTGAAAGGATTGAAGATATGGGAGCTGAAAATGTTGAGCAAGTAATCAAAAAACTCTAACTGGCAGGTGTATTTGTTGTACAACTTGATGAGTCAACCAACATTAGTGGAGAGGTACAGTTGATCACCTTCATACAATACATGGATACTTTAGCTGGACATCTACTTCTGCAAAAGACTAATGACAAACTACAGTGATTATGATTTCTGTTTTTAAAAATAATCAATTTCATGAGTATTCA